>VYYJ01003908.1:0-14967 GCA_021029165.1 Cyphoderus albinus
TGCTAATCGTCATTTTGACAGTTGAACGGAGTTTTCTAAAATGCTGAACTACACATCACAATCAGAATTCACCTCCACTTTGACAGATCTCAAATTAAAACATCGTGAGTTGGCCTGAGTAAACAGCGTCCGTACAAAGCTTTTGCAATCCTTGAATAGTGAATCTAAAAGAAAATTAGAGAAATATTTTTAGCTGCTTTCAAAAAGTACTTGATCTTGACGGATTGGTTTCACTGAATATACTGATTGGAAAACGAGTTAACGCGTCAATATTGTTGGGACTATATGATTCCTACTATCCTTGTATCATTATATTTACCACAATTAATAGTTGTCAATTCTGAATATGCATTAGCATTCATGCAACCAAATCTTTTCTTTACCATTTTCCCTATTTCTCACTTCAGCGCATTCTTTAACAGAGCCAGATCAATAAAATCAGAACAGTAGAACAAAGAATTCGGTCACAATTTTCAGGTGGGACACGTTTTGGGAACTTAAAACAAATTGCTAGAGCACATTACATCAGATAGCACCAGCTTTGAGTTCATGTTTAAATGTGTTCGATAGACGCAACAGATTAACAACGTGAGCTAAAACTTTACAAATTCCACTTAGCCATCCATCATAAAAAACAATTAAAATCATACTAGTACATATAGTACACATCCTCATTGTCTGCTTTGTTGACAGCGTAGGAGGTGAGGTTAAACGGTACAGCAATTTTTATTCAGTCAAATTAATTCCATTTGGCAACATTACAGGAGCACGACATTAACAGAAGGTTGTTCTAGAGTTTATCCATAATATCTTGAGCAAAAGCGAGCCAGAGCGAAGATAGAGCAAGGACCAAGGTTTTTGCTATTAGATCATAAGTCACGGTTGCTTGAATTGCAAATGGCATGGTAGTAGTTACTAATTTTGAGCTAGTCGTGCTAAAATCTAAAATGCGAATAAAGAACGCATTTTGGTAACGCACAATGTGGTCTAGTTTTGGCGTTGTAGAACACAGGTTTACTAAGACCGTGTCATTGATTTATATTTTGACACCTGGATGCCAAAAGTTATGCTAGAGAATGCGAAAAACTTTTAGAAGACGTATTGGCCGAGAACTGTGTCGTTACTCATTCGTTTAGCTGCCATCCTCAATCACATGAGTCTTGAAACGTTTTCTAATTCAGCTAATTTAATAAAGTTCACAGAACCATTAACTTATTAATACCGACAATTATTGTACGCTTGGTTAAAACATTTTGATGTCTCATTATTATATGAACTTATTTTGTGATTCACTGCGTAGATAAATGGTAAAACTTGATGCAGCAGGAACATAAAATTTTGATATCTCTCGTCTGATTCTCAACCGTGAAGCGAATGCGTAAATGTATACTAGGCCAAGTTAAGACCCAGATCTTGGGATACACGATACACTTATGAACATTTAAGTTTTAATGACGAAGAGGATGATAATGACTGATGGAAAGTAGAAATTTTGATTTCGTGTTGGGCGCTTTCCACTCATTAAATTATGACCTGGTCAATTATCTTTGAAACTGGTCAAATTTGTATAGGCAAGGCAAGAGTAAAATGAATTTAAACATTTTACCATTAGCCGAAAATGGCAACGAAAATGACCAGAGGTGATGAATTTTTTGAAAAACTTAGTTTACCCATAAAATAAAAATAAAGTAAATTAAGTGTAATTTTCAATACGTTAAAGTCAGACAGTCAATACACAGGTGCCATTTTTTTGTAACAAAATAAAAAATTTAATAATAAAAAATTCATGAGCCGAGTCGACTGGATTTAACAAAATCATTATTAATGGAGCAGATGTTTGCACCTTTGCACAGTTTAGGAATAAAATTTTAAATTGTTGGTTAATGAAAGATTTGCTACTACAATGTAGCTGTAAACTTGTATTGTAGGTTTGATTACGGATGTAATTGGAAGCGATAAACCGTATAATCATTTGATCATTATCTTGGCTGGTCTAGTCAGTCGCCCTATCGAGATACGGTGCAATTTCGCCGTGGCTATCCAAGGTTAATTTATAAAAAGTTGTCATTTATGAATTAGGAAGTAAGCATGAAACACAAACAGTGGAACTTGTAAACAACATTCTACTGTTAGGTTGTGCTTCGGCCGTTTGGTTTGATTTTTACGAATGACCCACCTCAACCTCAACCTAGGCATACAAATCTCAGGTTGAGGTTGAAACTTTTGTTTTATGTACTTTTTGTAAAATGACCCGGTCAAAATTAGTTGTAAACAATCAGTTACGGCAGTGTTATACGGAAAACAATGGTGGATAACAGGACTTAAAAATTTCTGTTAAAACAAAGCAGAAAGGAAGCGCCATAAAAATCCTCAAATAATTGTTATGAAATCTCTACAAGGCAAAATGTTCAAGCGTCCACAGACGTAAGTTACGTTACGTATTTAACTTAAGTTAAATATATACAGTCTTCGCGGGTATCATTCAATTAGTTTTCCGCAACACATCGCCGTCATATGCAGATTATTTTCAACGCATGGTGATCAATTTAATTATCTCTTTTCCAGTTCGGTGATTATGATCGCTAACGTAAGCTGCTATTATACTGCTCGCCGCTTAATGACTTATTTTGCAAAATATTATATAAATTCACAATATATTTTATTATGCAAAATTAAGCAAAGTTCAATACTTAAATCAAGATAAAAATTCTGAAGGTCCTTTATAAGTTTCCAGTTAAGTGTTAAGTATTTCGTAGGAGTCACGCTCAAGTTACAAGTTCAAGACTAATTAAAAGCTGTGATAAAGGAATAAGTATAATTGTACTGCAATTTGCAACAATTTGCAACAAAGTACAAATAAAACTACAGATGCGTGCACTAGCAAAATAAATTGCTTCATCAAGAGGTCTTAAGCTTCTCTGAAGATACTTTACTGTGAAGGCGATATAAATTTCAACATCAGTTTTAAGACTTTTCTATAATTATTGTTATGATTAGTAGATGCTTGAAATAATTAACTTTGTAATTAACTATAGCTAACTATGATTATACTACATTTGCATACAGCATTTTATAGCTAGGCCTTGAATAGTAGAGTTTCGACAGAATCGCAATCGCATCATCGCACCTGTTCTTAAACATGTCAGTCGTATTCAACTCGATAATTTAATGGGCGAAGTTATTACTCATCTCCCAACAGCCAACAGTTTATATTATATACTATTCAATTAAAATTAACTTGTTAGAAGAGTGTAAAGTTCTGAGTTTTCTTGTATTGAAATTTGGTTGGAATAATTGCGGACGGATAGCTATGATTTATAGATACTTTTATAAGATTCCGTATTAAAAAACACTGGTCAATTATTGATTAAAAGCTAAGGATGTTGTTAGCAAGCTTTTACAATCAATCAGGTGAATGTTCTCATAATATTGATAGCAAAAAGTCACGGAAGGAGGGATCATTAATCGTCTGAAGGCGATATACACAAAATACAAATTAGACTAGGTGTGTACTAGACAGATGTGGCGGTTGAGCCGCACCAACCGTCAATTAAGCAATAACGAAGCTTTCTGATGTATTCGAGCAGGAATCTTAACTAAATATTTAAAGCTGGCACATTTGTAGAAAAGCAACCTACTTTATGGTTTTAAAATACAATTTAGGACAATTATCATCTTCATTGTTGCTGTCAGTCAGTCTGCCGTTTGCAATACATACGCCTGCATCATTATCAATATCAAACATGTGCCTGATACGTCGTCCTATTTAAAATTTCTTAAAGAAATTTTCTTTACTTCCTCAAACACATTACAAATTACAATTATGAATTTACCATGCATCCAAATGTAATTGTTAAATCATATTACAACTCAAGTGCAACTGCGTTAACTGCAATACGTGTTAAAGGTAAATTGACGAATTATCAACCGGCGACATCAAAGAGAAATGAAAAGTATTCCGCCTCGAGGAGTTTATTTCGTTACATCCATGGAGGAGTGATTATTATTCCTGATCAATTCGATTATTGCTAAACTGCCTCAAAAAATTAATCACATATTACAAACTGCTACAGATTATTTTTTTATTCGAATTGTCACATTAGAAAAGAACTGCGCTTTATCATTTAATGTCACACATTAAATTGGAACTTTTCCCAATAGCTGATTACGTCAATTGCTCAAATCCTAACCTTACGGATCTATTGCAATTATGGAAAACATAGACTGTATCCGCGTACTATTTATCATTACAAAATTACAGCAGCAGCACATTGCGCTGTTCTGAAATGATCTTATGCAAATCAGTTTGAAGTTAAATTTAAAATGACGAAATATAAATTAAAAAATTCGAAACCAATTTACCTTCCATTCGAAAATGTGAAGTAATATTTTATCTCAAATTATTGTATATAAACATGCAAAACGCTACGAGCAGCAAAAACTGCTGAAATAAATCATTTTAGAATTTTGTAGTTAGTTCCATTTGTACCGAGCTTAAAGGTGACATGCAAATAACAGCGTTGAATAAGTTGAATGAGTAAATGCTATTCAAAATTGAAAATATAATGTTATTTAAAAACGTTTTAATCATTCGATGGTTATTTTAATGAAGCTTATGGTTGAAAGAAACAGATACCTAACTATAAGCATTACATTAAATGAAAATATTTGACAAAATTGATTGCTTCACATGTTGGTTAAAAGCGATATTATTACAATTAGAGAATGCGATATGTGACTGTGAGACAATTAATGTTACATATGTCAATATTTATATGTATGCATGAAGAAACTACCTGATCTTTTTTGTATGTACATAATTTCTGACGAAACGCTAACCTCAACCAGCGACTTCACGTTTTAAAACTTTATGTCAATCAGAGCCTACATTGTTATAACATTGTATTTGACAGCAATTCTAAATTGTAGTTATTAGCGTAAACCCGATGGATGGTGTATAATTAAAAATTAAAAAGTAAGAAGGAAAATTAATAATTAAAATAGAAAAGTCTTACTTAAATTAGGAAACTCCTTTTCCGGCTTTTTTTGATAACGAATTGTTATTTTATTTTCAACGATCGAAGTAGCTCAGACTGATTTCTTACGGTAACGGTTCAAATGGTTTATGGTTTTAGTGAGTGACGGAATAGGCAATGGTTTTTCATTTCACTATAAACTGTCTAAATTGCACCGTTTCAATTTTCATTTTTCACGTCCCCTTTCACAAACACTTTCGAAGAGAATCGTCACTCATCCAAAGGTTTGCGTTTAACTGATTGAGTGGTGGTCACTTAGTTAAGCAATAGTGTGTCAGTTTGAAGAAGATTTTGTATAGTGAACTCGGTATTGAGCAAGTATCTTTTTGTAACTGAACTTTACTTTCATTCAACTCTATCTCAATTTGGGGAATATCATCGCTGTCAGTAGCGTAGAGTAGTAACCAGTAAAGTTTGATCCTCTTTTGCACACTTGCCAAACTTAACTGCTGAAGATATACGATGAGCGTCTAGTTCGTTGTTACTGCATACTTAAGTTTAAGTCAAACAACCTTTAAAGACAAAGGGAAGAGTTAAACCTGTCTTTATCTGGCTTTGTCTTCGTTGAAGGTAATGTTGGTATGAAAAACGACCAACCGCTACACACGACGAAACGAAACGAATGAAAAACATTAACTTTAAATACGCAACAAAGGGAAGCTCAGATCATAAAAAGTAAACGTATTGGTTTAGGTTTAGGTTTAATTTATGCGGTATTGCGTACACCAACTGATAAACAAACGCATCATCCTTTCATTTGATGTAAGTAAATTATTTAATTTTAGCTTACCTAATCTCGTCTACAATCGAGCTAATCCTTCATTAACAATCACTTTTGTAGCTACAATTGCAACAATGTTGCCTGTTTCGTGGTTCATGTGCGATTCAGTCTGCACTATACGACTTGAAGTAGAAAAACATAAATTAAAATTACACGCTTCTTTATACTCATGTCTATTCGCTATTGGATTATCAGCATATTTACTAATTTTTATGATTGCTAATCACAACCGCAGAGAAGGACCAAATTTTAGTAGACCATGCAACTTTATTTGTACCTTGCACCTGCCGTAAAGTGAATAAGTAAGACTACCAAACTTTTATTCAGAAATCCTCGCTTACCAATTTTTGCATAGTTTCGCAGTGGCTGTTCGTATCATGACTCACTGACATTTCTGCGTGCAAATGCAAGCCGAGGTTTGTTCATGTCTTCCTGTGCAAATGGAGGGACTCCTTTTAATTCAGCCGGTCACAAATACGCAGGCGTTGCTATACTGTAGTAAAGGCACTGTTGCAATTTTTTCTAAACGGTAATAAATGTACGTACTACTGCTACAATATAACTCTCAACATTTCAAGGTATTATAAAAGCTAAAAGCTGCATCAAATCCTGCAACTAAATATATCTGCATCAACGTTTTTTATTTTTCGTGTAAAAAGTTTCATGTAAAAAAATGTTAATCCTTTTCTATCCAGCATCCTGTATGAGTGTGTGTTGACCATAGCTCTTTCTGATAGGATGAATCTTCCTGGTGAGGTGCCTAGTTCGATAAGTAAACAATTAGGTACAAAAATTTGGCGTGATGTTGACTGGAGCCTAATAAATTTGTAAAAAGGTCTTTTGTCCCAAAACAAAAACAATTCCTTTGGGAGTCATTCCTTGGATAAATGAGTTGCCCATATTACGCGTCATGCGTGACCCTATACAATGATAACCGGTCATTGATAATTATAGTAGTACAAAATGCAAAGGTCTCAATCAAAGACAGCAAGCCAAGAAGTCAATGACATTGTCAAAATAAAATCCACCTTCAGATCATTTTTACTTGTTGATAACGCTGTACAGTGGTTGCTTATTGATATTATCCATGTATTCTCCTCGTGTGTACTTTCTAGTTCCGTCATTATTTCATTTTAATAAAGTTTTGCCACACGCAGAAGGAAACGGTGTACTTGTGAGTTGTGAGAGTTTTGTTCATAATAGTGTAATCGCATTGAACAGCGAGCACATTGACATGTTGAAGGTTTTCACAGGGAAAGATCAAAAATAATGAAAATCCATAATATCTTTGTAATCTCGACAAAAATAAACTATCCATGTAATTGCGATAATGTTGAGTATGATTTTTACATTTCATAGTTGCATGCACAATGTAAAGCAAGAAATATGAACGCTTCAAAAAGTCGCACTGAATTTACAGGAAGACTCGTGCAATGAAGGTTCGTTGTTCGTTTGCTTGGTTTGCCATTGTCGCGTGTTTCTTTTGTTTTCCGCTCGAAGAGCCTCATCATGATAATGATCATTTTGATAAGTGATTATTATTCCAATGTTAATATTGCGACCCTTGTTGGGGATTTTATCTCCTTTTAAAATTGTCTGCATTTTTAATTTTAATTTTTCAAAATGCACCATGTATGACGATTGTATTTATACATTCGCTTTGGCTTAATCTCTGATTGGGGTGACATGTAATTAAAAGGATGCCTGAATCAAATAATTGTAGTGTTGATAAGTTCCATTAATTAACATTTGGCGTCAAAATTTTAGTTCTTTCAGCTAGCTAATTTATTGACATTGTTGGCATTCTAAACCCGCTGGGCAAAGGATCGTGTATTGGATTTTATTTAAGTCAAAGGCTCAAATTTGTCTTCCTGACACAATTATCTCTCACTAATATACTTATTTAAAACATACTTTAGTCATATTTAAGCAACCGTTAAGTAATTTAGGTAGGTTCTTCGTTGAACTTTAAAAATAGCTTGAGTGAACTGCAACCTTCAGAGTGGAGTTTCACATCCAAAAAATAATTATTTTGTGTAAAAGGAGTGAACTCAGTGAACGTTGTTTTGGAATTAAAAACAAATTCAACCTACCCTAACCTAAGGAAATTTGAATTTGCAATTGAGAGTGAAACATTCGAAAGGTCTAATTTCACTCATTGATTTTTGATAGGTTTAAATGGAATAGTACTTTAACAGAAATTGTTATGCGTGAACGTGAGAAGCTGAAACCCGCGGTCCACAACACGAATCAAATCAGTAAAATAAAGTTGTTTTTTTTTAATGTGAAAACTTAAACCGATGTTATATGTGCATCATACATATGTTTAATAAATGGGTACATTTTCAATTATACACATAAGTTTAAATAAAACAGGATAACCTCAAAATTAAGAATGAAAAAATATCATTCAACGAGGCAGAATATCGCAGCTTCTTACGTGCCTATTATTTAAACCAGCTAACTAAATGAATAAGTTTGTCAATTCGTGTACCTACTTAATAATTTGATGACAAAAGCAACAATTAAATTATTATAATATACTTTTGGGAGTCTTTTACTATTATTCACAAAGTCCGCAAAGTATTATAATTTTACTTGGATTTAACAAGAACAATGATTTGATTACGGAAGGTTTGCCATTGTCTTTAGGATACTTAATGTTTGAAGGAGATTTCAATTTAAGATTTCCTTTCAGACACACGTATTTATCTGTGGGTGTAAGTTAGTATAATGCTGCCAATTTTTAGAATTGGAATATGAAGATGATAGGATACCATCCATTAACTACATGGTTGGAGAATTGAGTGAAGGGTCTGGGCAATGGAAAAGGAAACGACATTTACACATCTACTCTAAATAATATCCAGCTAAGGGCGACTTGACTGTTTTTTGTTATAACAAAAAGGAAGGATGTGGCTGTATTTAGTAAGGGTACAGGTTACATACAACACAACAATAGCACATTTCATTGTAATCGCAGAACATTCCCATTTCATATGCACAGCCGTTTCCAGATTCTGGAAACACCCAACAGCCAACAATAATGTACATTAATTTCATTATGTACATTTTATTTTACAATTGCTCACTTCCTTTGAAAATTAATTTTCATTTTTTAACCTCCAAATAAAAATCAACTGAAAATAAAATTTTATCTTTTAAAACTTTAAACCATGAATAAGAACAACCCCAAAAATGTGACGTGATATTGCACATTATTTTACAACCTACATTATTTTAGTAAGCCAATCTTATATGGTATGAAGTTTCCTTTCATTTTCATAGTGAAACTGGACTGGACCTGGTCTTTTACGGTTGAGTAACCTAAAGTCAACGATAGAAAATACATTTTTTTAAATGCCAAATGAAACCAAGGCATAACAAGTATTATACTTTTTTCTTCTGCCTTTCGCTAGTTATAGATTCTAACTCATGTGCCAAAAACGAAGATTTGCTCACGTATTAAATGTCTGTGTAGCCTACATAATGTAGACCTAAAACCATCTCTAGTAAAATGATTATGTAAACCTGGCATACCTGAATAAAAACATGTTCAACGGGTTATGCTAAATCTCTGTCGTTGACTAAGTCGTTGAGTTGGGCTGTACTGTAATATGTATTTGTGTTCAGATACAAATACATGAGAGCTTAATTAAAGTACTGTTTAGAAAGAAAAAATAAATTCTTGCCCCTAAAATTAAAAATAATACCCGTATTGTCAGTTTTTAATATCAACTTGGACAGAACAGAACGCAGAATCTAAAGGTGCTTATTGTAAAATGTATACATATATGTAAAAAGTCGCATTGTAACTCCTCTCACCTTAATACTACTTAAAGGTACATATGTATGCAACTGGCAAAATGAAATGGCTAATTCCTATACCTGAACTGTCACACACAATGTGATAAACTTTGCTTTATTTCAGGTTACATAAAATTACTAGATCACAAGTGCATCATCATTTAGTGCGCTTCGCATCAGTGAAATTGAGGTAAAATGGCTTTGATAGATGCACAGAACATCATCACATCATCAACCACATGTAACTTATCAGCCATTATAATACAACTCCGATCCAAAAAATGGAAGTAATAGTCATTTAGACTTTTGGCAGTTAAATACATTATGCTCTGTCACTGCCAAACAATCGTGTAATGCCAGTATTGTAATAAATTTGTCGACCATTTATGCAATGTAAATGATTCTCAACAATAGAGACAATAATTAAGCCACTGGTTAAATGTGGAGGTGACTTTATGTTTATTCCAGTCACAACATCTTCATAACATTATTATAGATGGCGGTTCAATTTGATGTATCATCAGTTGTACAATTATTTTCAACATAATTATTAATTATCAATTGTGATCATTAAACGCATAAAGAAACATAGAAACTTAAATATTACTAAAAGAAGACATATGCACTTCATTTCTTGACGAGACGTAGTTGTTTACAATTTAATGAAACAAACTAATTTACTTTGCCACGTTCGTTTCTTGATTTCGGAGTTTTGATGAATTACAAAAAATTGTAGGCCACGAATTTAGTTTTTACCTTGAAGTCACACCTCTAATTTCAATAATTTCTTTGGACAAATGTGTAGTTAATAATCTAATGAATCAATTGGCACCTTTGCTATTTAGCATCTATTTTTAAGCCCTGTTTTGGAACGTATTTCGAATCTAAAATTAATTATCAGCAAGAATTATAAACTCACATCTGATGAACCATTTTATTTCATTAATTAATTAAAATAACTGAGCTGAGCTGCACCAATTTAGAGGTGTCTGAGCGTTCTTAGATCCATGAAAATGACTCGTGTAAGAATAAATTTTCCATTGTCTAAATACGTACGTAAATACTTTATGTATGGTATAGATTTTAATGTAGCTAAGTCTTAACCACAAACTGCATTAAAGCTACCGGGCGCATCAACAGATTATCATTTTAACGTGTAACAGTCACATGGCTTATTTATTTGCCTTCTTTGCTTTATAACACCACTAATTGGAAATATTAATACGATCTTACAATATCTTACACATTATTCAGTACAATAAAGTAACATCAAATAATATAACTACTTATAATCATTTAACATCTTAACTTAAGATTCTTAAGTAATTTTTATTGTGGCAATATGGGATCTTTGCTAGATTTGTCCTTAAATTGACATACCTAATATAAATATAATTATCTTTGAAAGTTCAGTCTTTGGTCTTCGCAACAAAATCCTTCTTCTTCCCTTCTGCTTCTGGGTTAATTCCAAAGTTCCAGCAGCCAAGTTCTTTTAATAATCGTTTTGATCATGGTCAAAAGAGTGAACGTGGAAGATTCATCCAGTTGGTTTCATATTTTTGACTTAACCGAACATTCAGATTTTTTCACAGGTTCCCCTAACGCATAAAATTTTCATATTCCAACGTACAAATTAATGTTTATTTGGACAAATGTGAAATAAATTAAATGGTCATTACAGAGAATGTAAAAATTGGACTCTTTTCGTATTTCATAATGGCTGTTTACTCTCCTTGTTCAGTGCCATGTCAGAGATGATCCTCGAGTACCACAAGGTACAATTTAAACTCTTCATCAACCTTTAATTTAGTTGTGAATAATTTCCGCTCAATTATTGTCATGCTCCCTGGCTTCCATTCCTCGTCAATATTTGAAAACACTATTCAATGTCGTGTGTAGTCACATTATCCAGCTACTTTTCCCTGACTCAATCGTTTGTTTCAGTGACACATAAAGCACCTAATTAAAGCGGTTGTTGTTGCACGGTTAAGAATTTACTCGAGTAAGAGAAAATAGTAGACAGTAATATCAAGTTCGACGGATTTTGTACTTGTCACAAATTGTGACTCACAATATATGTATAATTATAACAAAGCAGGCGCGATTGATAATGATTCGGTGCGCCCTGATTATTACCATCACTTTGAAACTCGTACTTATCATTAAAACACCGGATACAGAATCATTCATTCATTTAGTCTCTGTGAATCCGACATTGATAAACTGGAGCAATCCTAATTTGTGCTGAAACATTTCTTACTTTTAATTTCTTCAGTATACATTTAGAAGCAACCATTGGGCAAATGGAATAAATGATAAAATCCGCGTCAACGATTAAAATGTCAAAAGCAGAAAGAAAGGTACTTTCTAGAGTCAGGCTTCTATTAACAGTTTTCTCTCGGAGATATGCTTAAAGAAACGCGGAAATGAGATCAGTCATACAAGTTTCTCGCGTCCGATATCCGATTTATCAGCACAAGAAAAAACGGAAAGGAAATGTCGTAAAACAATCTTATATGTGAATCTAATGATTCTAATGAAAAAGGAACTAGAAAATGAAGATTCACGACAATAAACGATTTTGCGATTACAATATCCAAGCATTCAGGACCAGGAAACAGATTCGGCTTATCAAAACCCTTAAGTATGTGCTAACACGCTAAAAATAGGTTCATTATATAGATATGAAAGTAGACAGAATAATACTCTTCCGAACTGATTAATAAATTAAAATTATCTGTCCTAAATTTAGAGAAATGTACGCATTTCGTATTAAAGGCTATTTTATCTATATGATGACGAGGATGTAGATCGCGGGCGGCGGAGAGTTTGACGCTCTTCGTCTTCTTCGTCAGTTTGAGATGAAGATGCTTCATCGGTCATCAAATGGCCACCTAAGCGTAATAAAAATCACAATAAAGTAAGTAAGCAGTGTACTTCCATTCACAAACGTTACAATATTAAAATTTCCCACATGCCCACCCAACTTGGCGTTCCAGTTTATGTACCATGTGCGAAACCCTTCAAGTACAAACAAGTACATTGAAATGACCAATCACCAAAATTTCCGCTAGATTTTACATAAACTCCCAATGTCCCAATTACCAACTTAAAATAGAACAAGAGTAAAGTTTAAAATAGAATTAAATTGAGTGTTTCTTCATCACCACAGAATAAAATATGGAATATGTAGGCATAAGCCATAAAGCAAGAAGACCGCAGCCATTGAAATAATTATTTGTTCAAGACACGCAAAAATCAATTAGACTGAATTCTATGATCTGTACTCGTAACTGACAAGGGACAAGGAAAAATATTCATGACATGTTAATGAGATGAGAACAGATAAGGTCAGATAGGTGCATAGTCCTTGTTCGCAGAAAGCATTATCGTTAAACATGCTAGACGTATTACTATGCAATAAAAATTGTTAATATTACGCAACACTGCGTTATATTACTTTAACAAAAGCACATGGCACACAATGTTACTAATTAAGCTGTAAAAATAAACTAGGTAGGTAACACGTAAAAATGTCACCTGTCTCTGTATTTAATATTAACGTTTTAATTACCGGAACTAGTAGCTGGCAGTAGAAGGGCTGAAGAAGGCAGTTGAAACAAATCGTATCACTATTCAATCACTCAATCAGGCTAGAGAAATCTAATGCATTTGCATACGAGCAGGAAAGTACTGTTTTTACAAACTAGTGCTCACGATCTGAGCCTCCAGTTCTAACCCACTTTCGACTGAACCATGTGAACCAGTCGAACCGGGATTATTCTGGGTCACTGTAAAAAGCGGACCCACTGCAGCAGGCTTTGCGTCTAAATGAGATATGACATCTTTGGAGACTGTGGATCCATTCTTTCTTGATTTCAACTCCAAGTCCTTCTTATCATTCTCTAATATTCAATCAATACATTACATTCCAAATTTACATAAGATAAAAACGGCGTTCGATCGGTTTTCGAATTTTAAGCAACTAACGTGACTAATGATAAACACATTATATACAACTGTAACTGGAAAAGGGCAAAACATTCAGGTAAATATTTAATACAAAACATAGAAGAGTGGATGCAGGGTTTTGAGCAGGTTTTCAGACAATGTAATTTGTAACTTATAACTATAATAATGATTTATTTCGGAAGTATATAAATCATGCTAACACAAGTTGGTCAAAGAAAGAAAGTTGATTGAATTGTTTCAAGCATACATTTTTTTTTTTCTAAAAAAAGCTTAAGAAATAACAGCACACTCGCGTTTTAGATAGAGTTAAAAACATAAAGAGCAACTTAAGAGAAACAAGAGTACAAGTGAAGAAGAGAACAAAATAAAATAGAGTGATTGGCTCAGTCAGAGAAGATGATGGTGATAAATAATAGAGTAAAGATGAAGCTTGTATAAAATAAGCAGTTATTTTGAATATCAAATGAAAGTTTAAAAAAACTTTCCCTAAGGGTCAATAAATAAATAAATCCTTCACTCCTTCATTTTAAGTACTACCGTCAACGATACCAGGCAGGATATGTAGTGAAAGAAAGCACTCAATTGTCTTCCAAGTTTAACCATTGCCCCATTTTCAGTGCTACGTTACGTCGCTATCAAGTGGTGTTTTATTTATTGTACTTGTATCAGGCGCATCAGGCGCATGAAACTCACCCGACGATTGTGAAATAATTCCGTCACAGTCTTTCTTGTCTTTGACTATGTAATACGCTGTTACAAGGAAGAAAACTCCTCCAAGCAGTTGTATGGCTACTGTAGTGAACAACGAGTATTGCAGACTTTTAAACTCGGCGTAATCGCTTGTTGTACTGTTGCCACTTTGTGAGAGTCCTGTTCCATTGACATTCGCATGTTCTTCGAATGAAGGTTTAATCCAGTCAGCAATCTGTCCGATCAAATATGGGCTCCCTGCATCTCCGAGTGCGTGGGAAAGCAGGATTTGGAATGCTTCTGCGGTGGACCTTCTTGTCGGAATTACAACGTACTGTGAAACATCAAAAGATTAATATGTATGTCTTCAGGAAATGACGTAATCTTCAGATAAGCATAATTTAATAATCAACATACCAAAAGGATATCCGCAACTATGGACCAATTCAAATTAAGAAAAACTTCTCCCAAAAATATCAGCGCGAAACAAAGTTCCTCACTTTCTCGTGCGAGAAGTGCTCCTCCAAAGATAAGAGGCGTACTGATAAGAAGACCAAACGCGCAGATGAAAGGATCTGCCCGCAAGCTTCTTGTTCGTAACTTTGTTGCTGCGACAGACCCCAGGGGCACCCCAATAATCCCAGAGATACAGGTAACAATTCCAAAGTACAACGACACGCT
>VYYJ01003909.1:0-14961 GCA_021029165.1 Cyphoderus albinus
AGAGTTTTTAAAACCTGTTTTTTTCGACGTTGGAGGTGCTGCCACTAGATTATAATGTAGGTTTGCATGTGCATTATTATACTGGAATGAAGTCGAGGTATTCTATCATCAAACCAATTTCTATGCTTAACAAATTACCACTGCATGGGTGTTCTCCAGATATTGTCGAGAGTCAAATTGAAATAAACTATTTATGATCATTTATTACTATAATGCACGCATGTAGAATAGATTTAATTAACGGCTAATGTTATTTTCATCAACCAGGTGTACTACTTACATGAGACAATTCATGTGTGAATGATTTATTTCTTCGTTTCCGGGATTAATGCCTACTAACTGGAAATTATGTTTACGTGAATCCCATCTCCTAAAGACTTAAAGTTCTAATATAGAACAGAATGAAGAACTTAACTTATATCTGTTAATCCAATTGCAGACATAACGTAACAATACAGTTAAGAAAATCACGGCAATTACATTCCTGTCAATCGTTTCATACCCAATTCAGCACAACTAGAAGCAACATTTGTTGCAATTGGTTGGTCAAAGACAATTTGTTTTTTATCAAAACATAAAGGTTGTGCATAAGTATTTAAATTTTCTGGTGCTTCTTAAAATGAAGACATTTATTGTCCTTCTCTGCGCAACATTATTTTTCGGGCTAACGGTGGGTAATGCCCTATTGCTATATATGTTGTATCAACTATATCAAATGAGTTCCTTTAAGAATTTTTGACACTTAAATACTTTGCCAATTTGAAACAGACCCTAGATGCAGGAATGGTACCCGAATTACATGTCGATATCGTCATGGATGAAGCTTCGGCAGATTTTAATTCCACAACCGGAAATGAGCTAGACGATGACGTAAGTTCTAAAATAAGACAAATCTATGTACATATCACAATTTTTTTTATTCGCAACAATAAAGACAAGCTTTGTTGGGAGATTAGGCAGTTCCAATTCCGCGACAGGAGGATTCTGAGAGACCCTACGAATACATTCCTCGGGTATTCCATTCCTTGAGGAAAATTATCAAAGGTGTTCTAAATGGAAGTATTCACGAGATATTCCATGGATCATTTAGTTTTGCTCCCAGAGTAGTAAGCAATGAAATCATTGGAGTCTACAATCAAGTCGTTGGATATGAACAAACGGAGAGACCCTTAAATGCAACGTTAGCTGAACTCTTAGAAGAGGAGTTTGAAGAGGAAGAGGAGGCTAAAATTTGATCACTTGGCAAAATCAAATAGTTTAGTGTAATTTTAAATTATTTATTTCATGGATTGATTTTAAAACAATATATTTTGTAGTAGATATTGAATAAAAATAGTTGTTGAAACACTTAGGGACACCCTTTGGTAGAGTCCAAATTTTTATCAGGGTAACGATAATTTCACTGGAACGTATACTGATTTGTTTGTGGTTCTTTATCCTTCTCTCGTCGAGCTCCACTTTTCAATAAATCCTGCACGAAAACCACAATTGAGCTTATAATTATTGCAACCAACTCACCTTCCACATTGCCTGTTCTAATTGAAATTATTACTCATTTACTGTTTTACCATCGCCATTATAACACCAATTAGAGCTGCTTTATCGAGAATCTTCAACTCGCTTATTTTTTCACTCAGAATAAAGTTTAATCCACTTTTCACCATTATATTAGCAACCGTGCCCACCTTTGAAGATATCTGAAAGTTAAATAATTGAATTCATGTTCTGCTTCATTTCTTAAAAAGTTATATAATAGTACGCGAAGAATTATTTTTAAAGTCAAACGTTGTATTCGACGACAGCTGAATTGGATGTTTTCTTGATTACGGGATCAATAGTAAAAGCTGTTTCGCCATCAATATTGAAAATCTCGTAACAGGGTGGGGCGAACACTCCTCCACACTTCTCGACATGAGCGATTTTTTTCTTGGGATAAAGATACACTGTTGCTTCCTACGAATTCAATTTGTAGTTGTCAATAGTGTATTCTTGATTGATTTGGCATTATTTTACATGAACTTTCATTGTACCGTTCCCGTTGCGTTCAAATCATTTGTCGGTTCTACTACCATACTGAAAAGTTTGGCATTTCTGCGATTTCTAACCGTGATTTTATTGGCCACTTTTTTAGAGAACAGTGATAAGGGACGAGTAGCTTTCATGATAATATTTTTCTTGTTGTCTAAAATTTCGTGAGTTACATTTCCGCTAAGAACATCAACTATAATAGAAGACAATAGAATCTGCTGAGTCTCATAAAATATAGGCTTGTGTAATTCTAATTTAATTTTATCGCACCTGATGTTTTCTTTTGAATAATAAATACATGAAATAAGGTCAGGAGTTCCAGTTTTTGAAGAAGACTTTCTGAAATTCGGTAGAGCAAATATCAATTTGGTATTAAACAATTTTAAAAATATAGCGATATTTTAAGTTTACGTAAAGATAAATATAATCAAGTCGAATATCCTCCTACCTGAATCTTTTTCGACGTATAGATCTCGGGTATTTCCTGCTCCATTAGATGCCGTGCATTGAAGTGTATTCATTTTGAAATTATGAATAGGTGAATTTAACTTTTTAAAACATGTCTATTTCAATTTACTTTATGATAAATGCATGCTTTCAAACTTTCCAGTTGATTTTAATGAATTCTCCGTACATAGTACTCAAGTAACATGAATGAGAATGATGCAACAACAGTAACAAAATGTTGGGTGCATATTTCATGACTAGATCGATAAAGATAGTTTTCGCTCTTCGTGTCCTTCAGTTATTCCATACCCTAAAAATGGTTGCATAAACATCTTTTAATAACTCGTTATAAGTGGAATAAGAAACCACAAATTAGCCACAAATTTATCAAGTATTGATGACACATTGAAAATTTGCGAGACGACGCTTAACATGAAATCACGTGTACATAGTCTATTGACTTGCATTATTGGGTGGGAAGTTTTACAGAAATTAAGCGTTTTCCTTCCTTAAAACAGCAACAACTATGTAGTACTCATTTCCTTTTCACTCTCCATAAAATGGGTACATCTCTACAAATACAACTATGTCTGCGTCAAAATTGACTTGCCAATGTGAATTTTACTGCACTCGATTGTGTAATAATGGTGATTTTGGGATTCTTCATAGACGAGATGGTCCTCAGTTCGGGGAGGTCAACAACAATCTTTATCATAATTACAACACGATGTCTATTATAGTTTGCTGCCACCACCAAATCATCGATCGCATCGGTTGTCAATGGGAGTTTCGGATAGAAGAGAAGGGGCTTAGGTGTGAATGAAGTGTTTTCATGGGTTTATCATTTATAGTACATGGAAAAATTGGTGTGTAAGAAAACAAACACCACAACTTGCAAATTTACAACTAAACGTAGTTTACCATTTCTCTAGCTCATGCGACTCGTTGTCTGCATAAGTTCACCACACCACAGTTTAATGTTACCGAAGAAAAAGGCGCTTATGTAATGCTCACCTGCATACCACCAGCTCAGCAAAACTCTAACACAATCGATCATTTTTCTTCATTTCCTTGTTCAATATTTCTTTGTCAATGTTACAATTTTGGCACATACCAATCACTTTGTTGCGGTAGGTATAGGAAATGCCAATCGTGTTCGTGTTTGATGCATCAAAAGCAACCCAACCTTGGAAAGTAACCTACCTGCTTTATGATTCATTTAATACACTGTTATTTAAAGGAGATTGTCATTAGGTTTATTGTTTTCCGTCAGCGTTCACTAGTAAAATATTGTTAGCGGCTAATCAAGTACATAAAAAACAAAGTAAATGATATCAATAAGGCTTTTACTGGGGGTGGACATGATGTGTAAATTTTTAAAATGAACTTGGCTTCTTCCAAGCGAACAAGGGTAGCGACTACAGTTGTCAGCTCTGAATGTCCTAATGTATAAATCTGAAAAAGTTAGAGTTCGTTAAGTTTGATTGATGTTGTTTGTTGTTGACAATCAAAATGATTTGTTGATTTGTTGCCTTCTTACCTGAAATTCATATCCACCTGAGAGACGATTGAACCGTTGAGCAATTAAAATTGTCTCTTCGTCGCTGTTTTTTATTTCGTAAGCGTTAGTCCAATCCTCTTTGATGTGGATGAATCCAATTATTCCCTCGACACAGTATATCTGAGCACCCTGTGTTATTTACTAAAGAAGGTTAGCCAGCACGCAACAGTAGTATAACGAATAGATTGTTAACATTTACAAGAAACATTCTTTGGAAAAATTTACGAACTTCAATGACATCTCGTCTTTTATCCTCGATCGACAGTTTGGTTGGGACAATTCCTAAAATTTGACGTTGAACATCAGGAGAAATGTCAAAAACATCTAAAGGGCCATCCTCAAGACCTTGAAATTTTCTTTTTGGTTTTGACATTTGTTGGGTTACAATTTTTTTATCCGTTATATCCTGCCGAAACGTTGTGTCGCAATAAAATCCAAATCCCCCGTGAGGTTCTACGATTGTTTATGACAATGTGAAATAATTAATATGATGACGCGATGAGATTGAAAAATAAAATGAATCCACTTACTTTCACATTTTCTCAGAAATATGAAACTCGTAGCATGCTTGAGACTATGGAGGTACAAACCATCTTCAATTTCATGTGGCTGGGCAATTGTTTTACCAATTCTAATGTCAATCGATCTCAGTCTTCCCAGATTGTTATCTAAGAATCGAATTACGCACTGCAAATCTTTAAGAATAACAGAGACACAATTTTATGAAGGCAATAATTATTTACCTGTATACGAATTTGTGGCAGGGTAGCTGCCTTTTCTAATAGGAATTTTCACTTCGAGAGCATTTAGTTGAAGATGATTATTTTCTTTCTTCAAGACACTTTGACTACTATTTCCCATGATTAAGTTGAGAAATTCAAACGGCTTCATCTTCACCGGACGACTATTCATCTTAGACTGAATAACATAGTATTAAGTCCAACATGACTCGTTAAATAATTTGTCCAGGTTCAATGTAAAAATAAGTGATATCTCATGCCGGCAGAAACATTGTAAAAATATTCCAGGTAAACATTTCTTTGTTCAAGAGATGGTCACACACACTCTTATTGTTTGTAACGAGATGGAATTTACCATTTATTAATTTTTTATGATGACTAAAGTGAAAGTACCTGAAATGTAGATAAGCAGAGCAGAAGCTTCTGGTAATTTGGTGGAGTAAACTTCTTTTTGGAATCTCTTAAATTTTATTATTAGAAAACGCCAATTCCAAAACTATTGATCTGAATAAACGATTAAAAGCACAATCGTGTCAGTAGCATTGTAGCAGTGTGACCAATTCTCTTCGATAAATGTGTAATAATGCTTTCGAAAGAATTCCAGTCTGCTCCATTCTCAATGTGTGTTGACATTTGAATGAACTCTTGATTGAACGATTGATTACATTGGGGTGGACAAGAACAAGAACAAGATAATTGTATATTTCCAATAACAAATTAAGACTAATTTTAGCAATGTCGCAATGTCGCAATAAGCACAAGGGAAGTAACTTCTTTATGTAAGCTCGCAATTCACTCGCTACAAAATTCATTCTACTTTGCGTGCCCTTGCACGAAACACTTGTGATAAGAAGTTCTAATGATATTTTATAATGTTTGCTTTTGCAGGCGGTGAAAATTTCAATTTCGGTTGTGTCAATTTTAAAACTCTCAACTGAAAACTGTTCACAACAGCCGTGTTGCAAATTTGTTAAAGTGTGTTTTGTTTGAGGAGACAAATAGAAAGGCAAAATATGATCGCATGCGCTTATTTACAGAACGAAAATTTCAAAATGCAAGCAGCGTGCCTGCACTGGCATGTCGTGTAAGGTTGGTTACGAATAGAAATTTTTGTCGTTTGTTGCCGCATGAAGTGGCAGTCCAAATAAACCATCGAGTGGCACATACATATATAACACCTCTTTCAACATTCTTTTCTTTGTAGCTTTCTCCTCTCGCTGAAACTTTCTTTAATAGTTTTGAATGTTCTTTCTTCGCCTATAGTTGTGTCGTGTGCCCACCATTCAATTTTAACGAGAAACGTCAGAAAAAATGACAGATTATGTCCACAAATATTACGTTTACGTTACTTACAATATTTTATCTCATAAAGCATAGCACACCTACCAATATTCTAAAAAAGCAGTTCCAGGTATGTACTTTCTTTGTCTGTGTAGTCTGTATAAGAACAAGTACAAATGTTAACAAAGCGGAAAATACCCAAGTGTAGCGAATACATTTTAGCCTAAAAGAAAAATTGTTATCACAATGAGATAAAACTGTTTTTTATTTACGAAGTTGACAAATGAGATCTGGTCAATTGGTTGCTAGTTAAAGTTTGTATTATGACGTCATGTGACATGACTCAAGTCTTTATTTTTTAATAGTATAGACTGTTGAAATGCTTCGGTATGAAGATTGGTTTGGAGAATACTGAAATATGGTATGCTACGTTTATTTTAAAGTTTTTGCTTCCACAATTGACGATTTTGTTTTAAGTATAGTTGAAGTTCAAATGAACCTTCCAAATATAAGAGAATTTTTTTATAAGCTGCCTTGAAAGAACTGAAGTAAATAACATATTTTTTGAAAAGTTACACGTGTAGTAGCAAATATATTATTATGTTCTGTTCTAAGTAATCAAACTTTCAGTATACAACAAATTACGAGATGTATAATGATCTTGATGCTATAACCCAAATATGTTTTTAGCACTTGCACAAGCGATTACGTGTAGATATAGATATACATATGTATTAGGAAGGGTTATCCCAAAATTATTTTGGGAAGAATGCATAAGTTTATTTCATAACCAGGCAGGTGGGAATTTGCAATTTTATTGAACGTTCTTGTCTGAAATGTTTCCAACTGTCCAGGTTATTTGTCCACCCAAGTTTATTTTTAATGATGCTGACTTGCCGGACGATAGATAATACTTTACTCATCATTGTTACATCCATGCACAATGTATTATACTTAGGCAATGCAATTGACACACAAGTGTAGTCGGCAAACCCTAAATGTATGTGACATCTGAAATCTAGCAAATGATTATTAATTATTAAATGACCAGTGCCAATTTTTCAATGTGCTGTCAATGGTGAATCCTTAATTTTATGTTGATGATAAGGTTGGAAGTAAATTTTTTTTTCTCTAATGGTATAAAATCGTCTGCTGAAGAAGTCATATTGAAATTTATTATGTTTATCAAGAGCCATGTAGACATGCCTATGTACTACATACAATTTTGAGTAAAACATGAAAATACGGTATTGAAACGTGTAGGTTTGATCGATTTTTACTTAATATTACAGTACTTATAATACTTATTACAGTAAATTCTTGCCGACATCCTTGTCCTTCTCACCCCATGCCTGCCTCCTGCTTCCTGCTCCGACGCCACCATGGAAGGAAGTTCGTTTGGATACTTGTTCCAAATAAATTATAGGCAATACATCATGTTCAACATTTATAATAGGAATTATAATTTATAACTAAAATATATTGTTTCAATTTTTTTTAAATACCAGAGAAGTCAAAAAGGTGAACGGATGATCCATTGGGGAATGGCGAAGAACCGGCGTTGGAAACTTTATTTTGTTTACCACCACTCTGCTTACTTAGAAAAGCTCCCATAATTCCATTCATTTAATAGAATAATGAAACTTGAAATTATTAAATTCTGTTTGCACATAAATAATTATTGAAATTATGCAAATCATTTTTCGTTATGTTGATGTAAATTGTTAAATTCAACTTAAAATACAAGTGTTATTATATCCAGATTAAGATACAAAACAAACTTGAAGGAATGTACATTTTTTTTGCTTCAAAATACCTTAAGTATTTACTTATTTGTAAACTTGCCTTTCTTGATTTACCTTTTTCCCAATACATTCTAAAACTATGTACATGCAATCTTTGCTGTTCAAAATCTAAACGATTACTAAAGGCCAACATTAGAACAATCACAGTCTAAAAAGTAAAAAACACAATAAAGTAGAGAGTGGAGACTACTACAGGACTACTGGTTATTTTTAGTTGAAATGTATTATAACCCATTAATTATTGAACTAGATGGATTACAAAGTACAAATACATTATATTGATATTTGAGCATTGTTTTAGTTATGAATTTGCTTCTATTCTGTGCTTTAGGCTTAAGTTGTTTGAAAAAAACTGTCAAATCTCCCTTGTATTATTTTTTTGCCACGTTAATCAATATTAATATGACATGAGCATATACTTCTCTTCATGGTCTGAACATTATTAAAATTATTGCATGCACGTAAACTGAGGACAGGTTAAAATCGATACATATCTACTAGCTTTCTAGCCCCAGTAGTCTTTTGCATTGGCGAAATTATCTGTTATGAATATGTAGATTTATTACTAAATCTTTCTACTCCACTATTATAACTGTTTAGAAATGTGTATATTTCTTTCAGAGTTGATAAAGTTTACAATTTAGGTCTCTTCAAAAATAACCTAAACAATGAGCATAAAATAAATCTACGTACGAAGTTGTATTTAGTGATACAATACGCATTTAATTATTATTACCTGGTGTCACATATATAAGCAAAATGCCAATGTCAATGTTGGGTTTTGCCTACCGCATCACTTTAATTTACAATTTGTAAATTACAAGTTGGAAATGGGAAACCCAAAGTCTTGATAAATGATTTATGGCGAATAAAATCGCAAATCAATTACTAACAACAATAAAAATGAAAATAAGAAGACTCATCTACTTTTAATTTTCAAATGCACCGAAATTGCTTTGTTTATCGTACATGTTTTTCAATCAAGAAAGAGCTTTATACAATATAGGGAGCAAGTTTATGAGTTGATAAACAGCGGTTTGCTGAATCTAGTTTGAGTTTGCGGTCTGGTGGACAGGTTAACTAATTTGAAGCAATGTAGCAACAGGGTGCCTTACTTTTACTCTTTTACTTGTGGATTAGCTGATTTTTTGCGAGTGTCGCATTCGCATCGCATGTGTTCAGTTTTCAAGATTTTTTGAGATTTCGTGGCCACCTTGGGGTATAATTAAAGAACAGACGCTTCTGAGGACAATCCCCCATTTAATTGTGCACGGCCGCTGTCAAACTGTTTTCACCGTATCCGTACACAGTGAAGTGTTTTAGTGTAAATCATTTGTATACAAATTGGAACGATGCAACAATAAAAAATTTAAGAGGAGAAACGACTAATAACTCCGGTTGAGGTTGAGTAAAATAAAAGTGTAATAGTGGCAAATCGTTCTCGAATCATTGATACTCCTCATCGGGTATTAAATATTTATATTCATTAAAATTTAAATTGGAGAGATGTTGCCTACTGCTATCCTGCAAATCAAATAATGTAAAAAAGGAACTTGTGTAACTGAACGATGCGATGGAGCTACGAGTAATTTATTTATGCTAATCGTTGTTAATTTTATTCGAAGATTCTCATGTATTATACATGATGTATACCTGTAACTTAAGATAAATTAAAGGAAGTCGTTAGGTTTTTAATTAGTCCGTTCAGGTTATACTTCGGAAAGGGCTACGTTGGACAAACTAGGATTAACTAGTTAGGAACAAAGTTAGCGTTGGATAGGATCCAGCAGTTTCCCATATGAATGGGTGTGAAGGAAAGATGACAAAGATGATTAATCAGATTTGAAGCCAACCTTTTTAAATGAATGAATTTAATTACGAAGATTAATCAATCGATTTAAATTATACATACAATTTCAATTTCTTGAGATTATTTATACAATGTAAAGCATTTATGTATTGCAGACATCTACCAGGTACGTTTCGGTTTGTAATTACCTCTATCTTACAGCTACAAAGTATTATTAAATGTACATATTATAACGGCAGATAATTTATTTTATAAGCTGGTTGAGACAATTGAACAACATTTACATTACTGTAGTGCAGATCAGAAAAAAGTGATTCATTTGTACTTGAAAATAGTTACATTAATTCCTAATTAGAGTAATGACGATATAGCTAGGTATTATTACCCTCCAAAAGTAACAAGGTACAAGGAAAACGCCATGATGAGAGCTTTATGACTAAGGGGAAGGCCGGAGGAGAGCATTTGAACCACCACTGTGCCTTGCTTCGGCGTTTTCAATGTGGCCACCCAATACGTAACTTCAATCCGATTTATTTTGGAGACCTGTGGGTGAAATTAATTTTAAATATAAAAACAGCACCAAGAATCTTCAATTTAAGGACAGCAATTTTAACAACGGTTCTCAATTATTCGCTACCTCATATTCCGTGGGTTTGAAAGCCAGAACCTTCCTTTCCACTTTGAACAGCATATTATGAACTTCATCTCGAATCTCATGAGTATAGTCTCTAGGTGTTGATGGAAAAATGTAGCCTATTGTGCCATATCTTCCTATTACATCGGTCCCCTAAAATTTTTAAATTAATAAAATATTACTTTTAATATACTTTTAGTATCAGTGTATTACTTAAAATTAAGTGCCGTCTCTGCATACATGAACAGTAGTGCCTTCCATGAACCTCAGGACGCTGCGGAGCCTCAAGATTTCAGAACCGAACTCTTCGGATAAAGCCATAGTCGCATTTTGAATGTTGTCCAATAAAATAACATCTTCTTTGTATAGTCTCGAATTTAGATAATTGTGTAAATTCCAACAACCACAATGTTGAACACAATCGCATGGTAGTTGTCGATTGGGCTTTCGTCCTTCGTATAGTTTTTCTCTTCGTGTGCACTCGTAGATATCATAAACGCATAAGGTTTCTGAAAAACGTTTAATAAAGTCAGGTCAAGCCAAATTCAATTTCAAATGTTATGACTTGCATCAATTAATGACAACTTAGCCAATACCATTTCGTACTGCTGACAAGAAAGTCACAAATGTGTTCACGTCTTTTAACTTTTCGAATTCCCGTATACGTTTAAAAATTTCACCCTGTGATATGAGTTATAATATTACATAAGGCAAATGAACAACCTTGTATGTAGGTATAAATGTGTAAAAAAAAAGTCGAGAAAGATGAAAGTGAGTTGGCTATAGGCTTACATAAGGGGATTCTTCCTGAATCGATATAGCTGACCCTGAGAATCCCGCACTATCCAGTTGACTTTCCAATTCAGTCTCGTTCTCGGTAACTATTGTATTTGCATGGCTGCTTTGTTCCGGATTTACACTATTTCTGCCACCCATGATTGCGGTTCTGTTACTACTTAAAGTCAACTTAAATTTCATGACCTCAAGCGCTGTTGTACCGGACACATCATCAGAAGATAAAACTTTTGGCTCCATTCAGTACTTTGACTATAATATTTTGAATTTTGACACTTGCTCCCGTAATTAGGAATGTCTATACTTAGCTCTAAAAATGTAAACGATCTTATGTAGAGCAGTGACACTATTCACTACTGCCACCAATTCAATTCAAGAAGACTCTGCATTTCACTCAGACAAACGTTCAACCAATTTTGACAGTGTCTTTACTGAAGAGGTGGCATGCTTAATTACCAACATACTTTCATGCATTGACTATCGATTATCTTGCAATTTTCATACACTATTTATCTCTTGCCAACGTTCCAGAGCCTATATTGTAGTGTCACGAAAGCAGATCGTGACTAAAATGCGGCCTAGCTATAATAGAGAGTACAGAATTGGGGCTATACATAACTGGATTTGTGGTGTGGTGTAAAATGTTGTAGAGAAATTTCGGAGTTCATCCGAGTTGCCGAGTTCATCCTGTGAAATAAAAGTGAAATTCCATCAAAATACTACATATACTTGCTTGCATGGAGTCTGTTAGAACCATTTCTTATTGGAGTATTGTGGACATAAATAATGCCGAATTAGGTAATTGTACCAACCATGGAGCAATTGTGACCGCATTCAAAAGTTTTCTTTGTGATGTACGTATTATTGGAAAGAAATAATTTTCAGCTGTGCCAAGTAGTAGGAAGAAATGTGGACATTTGCCCCTCATTTTTAATAGCATACGAGAAGGCGTAAAGGCAATTCTTTGTTGATAGGAACACGACACTGGAAAGTAGAGTAAATGACTAAGAGCGACCTGACGATGGTAGACATTGGGCCAGTCGAGGAGAGCAATTGCAATGAAAGTGCTTACTACTATCTCCTGTTATACTTAACTAAAGGTGTATATTGATAGTGGATACGTTTATAGTTAAATGGATTGCTTCAAAATTAATATTGAATGAAGTGTGCAAAAAGTAGACAAGTCATAAGAAATCAATAAGTTCTTTCTCAGTGTATTGTAGTTTATCTAATTTCCAATCCAATATAATGTCTTATGCCTTGTTCTGCTCAATTGCTAATATATGTAAAAGCTACCTTCTAAAGCATAATATGACAGAAACAATGAATTCAATAATATCTGTTATAAATGTTAGAGAAAATGTTCTGAATTAAAGTCATGAAAGCTTTCGTCAATGAATACCTTAATGCCTGCCAGTGCTGAAATAAAATTATTTACCTAATTTAATCGAAGTGGTTTTTTTATTGGTAGAAGCCTAAGTTGGTACAATACTGTGGAAATATTACGATAATATTAACGACTTCAATTTTTAAACTCCAAGTTAGCTGGGTTCATACGAATTGGCAGACATAAATTGGTAGGTATATAAAAAATTAAATTAATTGGCATTAACGGATTTTGTAAAAGTTTCTTTACCTTTATGACGGATGTCTTATTCAATCCGGTTTGAATGGGTTTCTGTACTTTTATTTATTTGATAAATATTGTCAATGTCAGTAACATGAGTTCTTATCAACAATCATAGTACATTTATATACAGCATGCATTACAAGACGCTGCTTATACTGAAATATTTTAGAGTAATAAATCTTAATGCAAACAAAATAATTTCCATTTTTCTGTAACAGCTTTATTTTATAAGTGATTTTTCATTGCTACGCATACATACGCAGTATAAAGTAAATCACCTAATTTATTGTAAAGACGAATGTAATATAATATAAGGTATAATGCATTAAATAAAGAAACATCACAAGGAATAGCAAGAATTTCACCTAATGCGATATATTGGCTATGATAAGTATGTAACTGTCATTGAGTAATTAAGTGTACAAAATAGCTTTTTGGTTTTCACAAAAATCACTTATTTCATCTTAAAATGGCATATGTAAATATATCGAACACTTCAAATCTTTAAATATGTTTCACGCATTTCAATTCATTCCCTCAATAATATCGCCATTGTTTCCTCTGATAAATGATAAATATACCACCTCATAATTGTCTGTTTTCCTTTTTTACTTGCAATTTCGATTGCAAACTAAATAATTTGGTAGGTAAACTGAACTAGTTGCGATTTTCTTTTTTGGTAAATTATTTGAAGGAATGAAAGCATTTCCAGAATATTTTATGATGTGTAATCTTGACCATGATTTTAATCATGCACAAGCACATTAGCCAAGGTGAATAAACGACATGATTATAAGTTTGTGGTTTTGTGTTCATCATTCAAATGGTAACATTGTCAGGTTTTAATAATTTTATTAGTGTTTGCATAATATCGTACAATTAACTAGAACCTTATATAAAAAGATTAATGCTTGTAAGTCAATTGTGTTAGTTTGCACTTGCCGTAAGCACTTAATTTGGTGAAGTCAGACCGGAAAAACTATTAGGTTTTTTAATTCCACATTTAATTCTCTTTAGTTATAATGTAAAATTGTTTCATCTTACAGTTAAATCTGTTAGTGTACTAGAGAAAGAATATCTTTACAATAGAGCAAATGTTTCTATTATAAAATGTTACATTTGATTTTATTGTTAGTGTTATTATTTTTCATAAAGAAGTCACTTAAAATCACTTGAAATTCTGATATTTTAAAAAGTTGTCTTATATTTTTCACAAATAGTCTGCAATAAACTCTCTATTGGTTAACCTTAACTTTTGTATTCCTTATACTAAAATACAATGCTACAAATTTTATCCACTAGCAGAAGTTAGGATAAACTAATTTAACTATTTAAACGTGAGTACACTTTCATTCTAATTATTAAATATATTTACTAGGAATTGATAAAAGATTTGACAATCTATATGAAATTCTAATGATTGAGCAATGAAATATTATGCCAATCATTTATAATATAATTGATAGTAAACTCTTTATATTAATTTACTGATGGTTTATTAGAATACAGTGAATGATTAATGAAATCTTTATGTAGGAGTTGTATTGCTAATTTTTTGGAAGTACAGTCAGATTTAATAAATACTTCCGCCAGGTTTTGGTTCATAATTCAGAAAGTATTTCGAATATTTTCATGAAACCAAAACTGCTGAAATCTCAGGTAATTTCCCTATCATGTCCCCATCACCCCAACGCAAACAACTTGCAACCGTCGACCCTACGGGACCCGAAAGTTGAACGATCGACTTTTTGCATTGCGCCTTATGACCTTAGCAACTTCAAAATCATTAGCAACATCTAGCAATTTTGAAATAATTGCTTCTAACAATATGGAATCTGATTTTATGAACCACTATGAAGTTAAACATTAGAATTTTTTTAGTCATAAACCGAGAAATATTTCTAAATCATGGCACCAACCAACTTTCTTTTCTATTGAGGAAAGGACCTTTATCCTTTCCGAAGCTTGTCGCCACCAATCCAAGAAGGTCCAAAGAAATTTTCGAAATGTTTTTAATAAAACCCCGCTAACCGATAGAACTATTCGTTCAATCATAAAGAAATTTTCGTTAACTGGATCAGTTCACACAAGAAAATCAACCGGTCGACCACTAACAACCTGCACACCTGAAACTTCTGAGGTAACATTGCACTGTCGCATGCAATCAGTTATAATCACAATAACAATAATCACAATAAGTTATATCACTAAAAATAATTGACTTAAAGAG
>VYYJ01003910.1:0-14959 GCA_021029165.1 Cyphoderus albinus
CAACTCTCTTATCTAGTTTCTCACCAGGAGTAAACAGGCGGCAGTTTGACCGTACTATCAAACTACTTAGCTTATCTGACAATGTATTCAACGCTACCAATTTTTTTCTGCTCCCTGTTCTACAATTCTGAAATTCAAGAACAATTTCAGCTTTCACCATGTCAGGAAAATTTCGGAGAAAGCTAACATCAAACTGATCATCACCTTCCGGAACATTAATTCCTATCTGAAGATTTTTCAAATGCTTCAATTGGATAATATCAGGGAGTTGATTAAGCGGAAGGTAGCCGGCAGAGGAGAGAAAATGTTGTATATTGGGAAAAACTCTTCCGAATTCTTTACCTAAGTAATTACCTTGAAAATTAAGATAAGGAATGAAATCTACTTTGAATGTATTTACATTAACCAATGCATCAGGGTTTCTCGAAGCTACCGACGTGGCCCAAGCGGTTGATGGAAGAGTGACGCTTTTCAGAGAATTCCTATTGGTTTCGAGAAGATGTTCAATCTGTACCTGATTCTCTTTGTTAACCACGCTATTTCTCAACCTAAACCGTGTCAGATTGCTGAATGTAATGTGATTGGCAAATGCCTCGATTACCTCTGTACAATCTTGAGAGATATCTTGCAGAGACAAAGAGTGTACGTTCGGTAGTTTAACGTTGTCGTATTTTGTGAACATTCTTAGGATAGAAAGTTGTCCTTTATTTCTAGAACAAATCTCATCGCCCAGATTGCTCAAGACAAGTTCCTCGAGGTTTCTTGTTTGATTAAGCACCCCGAGGAAAGTGTCCAAAGTAAACTTTCCCCCGATGAAGAGTGTGTTGATTTTTTCTGCATTGTACATCTCAGCGTGTCTTTGCCATTTGTGGGGATTACTCAAGTCGATATAAATAATAAAAGTTCTATTTTTAGGAGGATTTATCATGGCAAATTTATACTTTTCATATGTCGTCACCTTAAACTTTAGTTTCTTATGGTTGTCTGTTTGAAGTCTATTTTCTGGTTCTTTTCCGGATACTGATGAGGTGGTCATAAAACTGGGCAATGTGGAAGATTCCGTAATGTTTTTTGTTGAGTTCAGGATACTTTCATCATTGCTAGTTGTAGTATAAAGTTCGGTCTCAGTGATATCATTAGATGAGTTTTGCATGGCCAGATCATGAGTGTATCTTAAAGACGTGACATTTGTTGGATTGATTGGTGTTGATGCTACGTCCAGTACAAAGACTAAGGCAATAACGGCCACTGGACACATCATCGCTAGAATGTATACCAGAAATTTACAGCAACGACTTTTGACCGTAATTGCTTTTTCTTCTTCTCCTTCTTTGGTTTTTTTAATCTCAACTAAATGGGAGTATTTAGTCCGAATTACTTGGCGAAGCTCTTCTGTGTGAATTGTTTCACCGCGATTGTTTAAGGAAACGTTGATTATGCAGTTGAGTACATCCTCCAGTAAGTTATCATTATCACTAAAGTACAAAATAATACTTTGTTATAACTACATCGCCTGTATAAAATAATTTGGAAAAGTCTTTAAATAAAATCAACGTACCGTAATTGATTTCGGATATCAATAATTTCGGTCAGCTTTACAAATCTTTCACTCTGCAATAATCCGGGTCGACGTAGATTATCCTTGTCGTGTTCGTCTAGCTTAACAATTCCTTCAAGTTTCAAAATTAAATTATCCAACCAACCCTTTTTGGATTCGTTAACCCAAGCATGAATATCTGGTTTAAGGTTGAGATAAAAGTCCTTCGCTGTATCTTCAGTTTTATAATAGATCACAAATGTTGACCGTCGACTCATCACTGTTTAATTGTGCTGATTCATGTCGTTTGAGGAAGATATTTCCTGTAGATGACGTAATGTCACCTTTGGTACCACATTCCTGGGTAAACTAAAATTTTAAAATGAATTAACTGAAAATAGTTTGAGCGTAGGCGTATTTAAAAATATATGACAATTTTAGTATGGCAATTTTGAATGTTGCATGTTACCTAACAAGCGTTTTTTTTAGAAAATTGTAATTTGAAAATTAAGGCCACACAATGAACTAACGTAAATAACAATTTTTTCAACAACAAAATTCCTTCAATTTTGGGTGAGTCATGGAATAATCGAATTCGTTTTCTCATATCAAGCATCGTTACTCAGACGGTATGGAATGATCAAAGCATGAACGACAGCAGTATGAATACCATTATACCATTCTAATATCTATGGTTTATTTTCGTATAACCTATATGCAAAAAAAACAAATAGCCATGCATATACATGGGAATAACTTTTATTTCAACTTTTATCTTCCATTGGACACATCATTTTATTGACTGACAAAATTGTTTTCATTTCCAACGTTTTAATAGTTCAGTAGAGTATAGCAACAGCAACACTGATATATTGGCATTCAGTGCATACATATGGCATTTTAACTACGTATGCTTATTACATATGTAATACTTTCGTTGCACACCTGAAATATTACTTTCTAGATAAACCAAATCACTATCTACATATTCAAAATGATCTTGGTTATCCATGAAGCACTCATGATTCTGAGTCACGATTCGTTTAACGTTCAGATAAAAAGTTCTTGGTAAGGAATAAGGCTCTGATTAGAACAGTTCCACGAAATATTGTGACAAACTATGTCAACGGTCATGAAATAAACGTTCTACTGTCTTGTCATCCGTTGTCGATTAATTCGACGTCATTAGCGGAGCTTGAGCTCAGTCGCCACTCTTAAGCACTACATTCTTTCACAAAGAACCTTGGTAAAATTGACTACAACTAAGAATAAACCCCTTTCACTCATAAATACAGAAAGGTTTGTTCATTTTTTCACGAAATGACAACGAATTTGAAACAAACGATTTGAACAACTTTCAATTGTAGCAAAAATTCATTATTATTTAACAATGAAACCCAAAACACAAAGAATGTGTTGTAATATCTTTGTGGATTATTCGCAAAACCAGTAACACAGTAAAACAAAATAAATACAGAATACAGCATTTAGAATTACTGGGAAACTTTCATTGTTTGCAATTCCACAATTACAAATATACATCACATTATACATCAATATGTGGCTGAATTTTTAATTTGCAACATTTGCCATGTATGTACTTGTATCATTATTCAGCAACAAAATATAAGTATACTCCACATTATTTGTTTCAGTAGTTACAAATAATACAAATAATAATAATTAATTGTTAATTACAATAATCACAAAATTATATCCTGTAAATGATCACACAAATAAAAGTTATAATGTAATGATTATGTAATAACAAACAATGTTATTTAATTATTTAGTCAACACAATGTTCACCAATAAACCCGACTTGATTTTATGTATATTTTAAATATGATTGCTTAAAATTTTTTAATCAATACACATTTGCTAAAAATCTTATTTCTGTGATTTAAATTTTCAACAGGAGTAAATAAGCGACAGTTTGATTGTACGATCAAGGGCGGCAGTACAATAGGCTTAGGTAATTATGTTAGAATCGCATTTACAAGTTATAAATACTATTTTTGGAATGTTAACAAGTACTTCCATAACGTCTTTCAAAATATCTGCACTCACTCAGTAATATTTTCGATTGCAGATTCATACAGACAACCCTTTTCTCTCGTTTTCTCAACTCTCTTATCTAGTTTCTCACCAGGAGTAAACAGGCGGCAGTTTGACCGTACTATCAAACTACTTAGCTTATCTGACAATGTATTCAACGCTACCAAATTTTTTCTGCTCCCTGTTCTACAATTCTGAAATTCCAGTACAATTTCAGCTTTCACCATATCAGGAAAATTTCGGAGAAAGCTAACATCAAACTGATCATTACCTTCCGGAAGATTAATTCTTATCAGAAGAATTTTCAAATGCTTCAATTGGAAAATATCAGGGAGTTGATTAAGCGGAAGGTAGCCGGCAGAGGAGAGAAAATGTTGTATATTGGGAAAAACTCTTCCGAATTCTTTACCTAAGTAACTACCTTGAAAATTAGCATAAGGCTTGAAATCCATTTGGAATATTTCCACCTTACGCAACGCATCCAAGTTTTTGGAAACCAGTGTTGTGGCCCACTGAGTTGCTGATAAGTTTACGCTTTTCAGAGAATCCCCGTTGGTTTCGAGAAGATGTTCAATCTGTACCTGATTCTCGTTGTCGTACACGCATTGCCTCAACGCGAGCCTGGCAAGGTGTCCGTAAGAAATGTGATTTGCCAGCGCTTCAAACACTTCGTTGCATGAAGTGAAATCTTGCATGTAGAGAGTATTGAGTTTAGGCAGCTCAACCTTCTGACGACCCATAACCTTGAGGTGTGTGAGAGTTGCAAGTTGTCCCTTGTTCCTTTTGCAGAACGCACCGTTCGTATTGTTGAGAACAAGCTCTTCAAGATTTTTGGTGCAGTTCAGAATTTTTAAAAATGTGTCAGCCAAAGTGATTGGTCCGCTGATGCTCAATTTACTGATTTTCTCTGCGTTGACCATGTCACAATTTTCCCAGTCGTACGGGCTCGATAGGTGAATGTGTATAGAAATTCTTTTGTTTTGAGGAGGATTTGACATACAATTTTTATAGTCTTCGCATGATGTCACGTGGTATCTGACCATTTTCAGATTTATATTATTGGGATTGGTGACGTTGGTCCGCTTTTGAATACTTTCGGAAGCGATTGTTGATGAGGTCTCGTTATTTTTGGGCTTACTGAATTCTTCTGCAGAACTATTTTGGCTCTCAGCATAACCCAATGGAGATGGATCCCGACTGTTAGAGGGCGTGATGTTATTAACAAGTGTTTTGTTGTTGGATAGATTTGAGACATTTTCAGTGGTTGTAGGTGATCCTGGAGTGGTAGTGATGGGTAATGGATCTTGTTTTGGTTGTAAAAGAAAATATGCAAAGATGATCAAGCCGACACCAGCAATTATTTTAATGACATCACAAACTTGATTTTTCCCCTTGCTTCTGGATGATTTAAATATTGAACACTTGTAAGCTTTGCGGTGGTGAGGTCCGTTCGGAAGGAAAGCAGCAGTAACGTCAGATGTCGACACGTTTTCAGGGTTGAGGATGACTGGCGGTGATGGTGTCACAATTTGAGCCTCAGGTTTGACAGGTTTGATTTCAACGTATTGAGAAAATTCCTCACTAATTTTGCTTCGTAAGTACGCTGTGTATGAATCGTCGGGTGAATGAGGGTTATTAATTATGCAGTTAAGTGTGTCCTCCCATACACTGTTCCTTTAATAACGAGTAATTATTTATGAAGTAAAATCTTCGATCAATTATTTTCTTGGTTATCTACTTTTATGAATAAATAAGCTAATTTACCTCATCAAAGCACCCCTGCTTTCGATAATAGAGAATAAAACCAAGAGCTTCTCACGTTGTGTCCTTGCTGAATTTAGCGGCTCTGTCTCAACTGGTGAAAGTTTGAGATGAGCGGCAATTCGTAGACGTAAATCCTCCAACCATGCCTCATTAGCTGGAAACGGAAGTTTGACGTGAAGAAATGGCTTGAGATGGGAAAAAAATTCGTTGGCCGTTACGCCAAATTTATACTTGAAAATATGACCTGGCATCACTATTAGAAAAATCCTACCCCATTTCCTTTATAATATTTATTTTTTGATACGCAATGGTCTTCATTACCCTTGATAATTATTTATTATAGATACTTTCTTAGTTGCTGACTTTCTATATTTTAAGAAAAGGCTTCAGAATCAACAATTGTATTAAGAACAAATGAATTCAGCAATGCAATATAATAAGGGTATTATCATATTTCGTAAAGTTGGCGAATGAATTGACACCAGCTTTAACTTTTCATTACAAACGTAAAAGTGAGTCACAGTCACACCACCCCAAGTAACATTATGTATTCAGTAGTCGGTGTGTATTTGAGTAGTATTTGAAAATTTTGCATGTACAGTGCATATAGTAACAAAAAGCAAATATTATGTATGTACATATATACATAGTCACACCACACCTCAATCAAATTGTTTAGTTTGGAACGTACGTATTTAAACATTTTATCCTTGACGCTCATTGCTTATCAGAAAAATAGAGATACAGGATGGATGGATACTTGGTAGGTAAATAACATATTCCTGTAAAATCTCATGCCTTGATGATATTTATTAATTGTGATTATTGGGGTATCATCAAACAATTTCACACTATGAACAGACAGAACAGAGTATTGCATATTCCCCTCCATTGCATTGCCTTGCTAACTGGGTGATATCGATTATGCTTAAAACAAAAAAAAACCAATAATATACGGATATATGTACCTGCGTAATAATTGGAAAAGTATTATTTTATGGTTCTGGAATTTTTATCGATTTTTCTATTTTTTATTCATAATTAATTAATTCATTTTATAAAATAATAAACTTACAATTAGATAAATATTCATCTTATCTAAAAAATGCTTCTGTTTCTACCAACTTATCTAAAAGGAAACCATAAAAGTTTTATTGCCTGCCTGCAGCCGCTAATTGGCCAAATAACTTTTTACCCGCCAATGAACAAATCTTATTAATATATTAGTAATTTGAGCGAGCATATTCCTATATAGTTACAATATATAGTAATACAATTTATTAATTTTTGTCTGCAAAATCTAGTTATTTAAGGTTGATTTTTTTTAACCTGAAAAAATTTAACATATTTATACAAAAAAGACTTTTTGTAAAAATTAGCAACACTTCTCATTCACTATATTTCAGATCCTTAATTTTCCACAAATAAGTTAGATCTGACTCAGACTAATCATTTTATACAATTTTCAATAAATCGCCTTTCTCTATCTTTAAGCGGAGTTATTCGATGGTATCTGACCACTTGTGCCGTTGGAGGTCCTTTCACCGACACCATTCAAAGAAGAGGCGGCCCTACTCTCACTTTCCGCTTCCTTTCTTGCCTCCTCTTCGTTATCCTGCCGTTCCTCTTCCATCAGTTTGTCGAGCCGTTGTAGTCGTCCTTCATCTCTAAGTACCGAGAGGCCCGCTTCAATCTGCTTAAATGTGGCCACGCTGAAAATTGATGGTAGAGGTGGCAGTGGCAGCTGCGATTGTGGTTGTGGCACCGATGGCGTCTCAGATCTGTCCTCTGAACTCTCGCTCTCAGAGATCCTCCGCCTTTTCCTGTCTCTCTTTCGTAGTCTGACCATCGCTGCCCTTGTCACTGTACCCTCTTTCGGATTCGAACTCCCTTGGTTCTGCTCGCACAGAGGTTCGCCTTCGCCATTATTCTGACTTTCATCAGGGTGACCATGATATGCTTTTGTCGACTTTGGCGACTTCTTCGGTGCCGCGTTGACATTATTCATGCGAGTGTCAACGTCAACAACCACAGTGTTGATTCCGCTGTCGCTTGTATCATGATTGTCATCTTGTGACATAGAATGGTCCCCGTCACCCTCGTGGTCCACACGAGAAACCACATTTTCGTTCTGTCTCTGTCTTAAAATAGTTTGATCTTGTACGGGTCTAAATCCTCCATTTGTCTGATTGATGTGATCCTGTGAGTTATTGTTTATGGAGCTGGAGTTGAATGATGAACGAGCGCCACACGAACAGCAACGTGGATTATATGAACACTGACGACAAAGCTTATAATATTTGAGGCAATCGCAACATTTCGTATGTCCACAATCATTGTCAGTTACTGGCCTGCGCTTTGAATTTCGTATGTACAGCGTCTCGCATTCTGGACAGTGCTTTTGGCCAAGAGGATATTTGCGAGGTCTACCTCTCTTACGAGAAGGGGGCGTGGATGGTTTCATGTTGAGCTCAAAGGGAAGAAATGTAACGGCCCTCAAATTCGTAATGCCGATGCGGACAGAATATGTTGAAATTTTACCAACGATTCCCACTTTGTAGTTTATTGCCCTGGCCAGTAATGCCTACAAGAAGATAAAATTAAATCATAATTAAAGTGAAAGTTGAGCATTGAAAGGAATCAAAATTGAATACAACAATGCAAAATCACTCAGATTAGCCTATTTAAAGTTGACTTACTAAATAAATTCTTGTCTCACGTGTGGTTCCGCCGCCGTCGCCAGTATAACATTTGCCTCTTGCCTCAAGCAAGCTCTCCATAAACTAAACCCATGATTATAAAGATGAAGGTGTAAGAAAGAGGCGCACATTTCTCGTGCTGCTTATCTTCTCCAATTTTTTCCGCTGGCTTCAGGGGGTCCTATGAGAAAATTGAAACTTTGTTTCAACGAAACCGTAACAATAAAAAATAAGCTTTAAAATACATTCGTCACTATAGTTTGAAATAATTCAGTTCGCAAGATGTTCATGTAAGATTGAAGATTAAAAACAGGCATAAATTAAATGAGGCGGTAAATGAAAATCATGTACATAATAATGATAGATATGGCTACAATAACATAATCATTCATAGTTTATATTTTGACACTCACTTTTTTATTTACTTTTTATTACATTTTATAATATAAATGATAAGCATGTACATAATAATGATAGATAGATATGGCTAGAATAACATAATCATTCATAGTTTATATTTTGACACTCATTTTTTTATTTACTTTTTATTACATTTTATAATATGCAGGGACTTTAATCAAGTTTATGGACTTCAAAGGGAGATTAAATATAAAATGTATTTCTACTCCACCGCTTAATTTTTGTGTGTGAAGTAAATGTAGCAAACCTAAACCTGGCATGGCCTATAGATTTAGTACAATTAAATATTTATTTATTAACTTGTCCATGCAATTGATATAATAGGTTTTTGTAATTAAAATATACATATTTATTGTGCTTGATGTTTATATGATGCATTAATTAGATACATAAATTAGGTATTCAAATGCATATTAATTTTACACGAACTGATGCATGGTGATTGACTTGGTGTACTTGGTATGATAATGTACAATTATTTAAATTAGATACATAAATTAGGTATTCAAATACATATTAATTTTAAACGAACTGATGCATGGTGATTGACTTGGTGTACTTGGTATGATAATGTACAATTATTTTTATTTGCATTGGAAACGTAATTGAGCTTGTTGTATTACTCAAAATACAAGAATGTGATAATGTGAACAAAAAATAAGATATGTGAAAAATGATGGGGCGACTTGATACACGTGAGTAATCTTGTATTGGTGAATTCATTGGAAGCAATAGTGATTTATATTATTATGAAACTTGAAATTGAATGTTTTTGCATTGTTTTACAGCTTAATAGTAATAACGTTAATAACGTTTTGTGTAAAATGTTGTTCTGTTCTGTTAAGAAATTAATCTGGACAGATAAGGTAGATTGAAATTACCAGGACTCAATAACAAATTATATAAATTAGATATATTTGACAATATTAGTTACAAGTAAAAGTGGTAGTACCTGACTAGGTTATCATCCATGAACAATAATTATGTCAAAGACAATGTCACAAAAAATGGATGAGTCAAGATAAGCAGACCAGAATGCAAATAATGAGACATTTTCCATAGATTAATGAAAAATTCAATTTTACGCAAGCTTTCTCTTTACTGTAATCATTTATATTACTAGATAACATTCTCCAATCCAATAATATGACGTTTATTAACTACACATTTTATGATACTACTCTATGCCCTCTACTAAATGATAATCGTACCTTGAAACACCAATCGTCAAACAAATTCTCTCTTTCACTTTCATTCTTAATGTAGACTAGTTAGACTCAAAACTTACCACTCCTGTGAAAAATCTCATACAATTAAAAGCAATGTTACGTCCACGCCCTTTTCATTCCTTTATCTTGGTCGCCTTCTTCTTTGGAGTAGCTTTGGCACAGGATGAACAACGAGACTGTACAACTCAAAAATGGAGACCCCGTTTCCATTACAGCTCTCTGGTCAACTGGATAAACGATCCAAACGGGATGGTATATAACGATGGGGTCTACCACCTTTACTATCAGTACCACCCAAATTCCACGGTAGGGCAATGAAGATAAAATAATTAAATAACTAGATAATAAATATTTCGTTGAATAAAATAAAAATATTATTATAAATTTATTTTCCAGATTTGGGGGCCTATGCATTGGGGGCACGCCACCTCGACGGACCTTGTGTCCTGGGTGGAGCGGGGTATCGCCTTGGCGCCCGACGCAAACGGCATGATTTTCAGTGGTAGCTCGGTAGTGGACCCCACAAACACTACTGGCTTTAAGCAGGGCGACCTCGACCCCATAATTGCGATTTACACCAGCCACAAGGAGAAAACGACACCAACGGGAAAGAACATCGAGACACAGAGCATAGCCTACAGTCTGGACAACGGCCTAACCTTTCAAATGTATAACAGCAATCCAGTGCTTAAAGATCACAATACTACCAGAGAAGACTTCCGGGATCCGAATGTCCTCAGACACCAGGGTATGTGGGTCATGTCATTGGCTGCACAAGACCGTATTGAATTCTTTTCCAGCACCAACCTCAAATCCTGGAAATTCCTCAGCGCCTTTGGAGAGAAAGAGGGAAGCCACGGGGGTGTCTGGGAGTGTCCTGATTTAATTCCGTTACGCGTTGTAATTAGCGATAAAAAGGTCATTGAGAAATGGCTGCTTCTGGTCAGCATCAATCCGGGGGTAATTAAGCCAAAATGAAAATTAACTGATTTTTGCTTCGAATTATTTTAATACAATAAAAAATAATAATAAAAGGGTCCAAATGGAGGTTCCGCAACCCAATATTTCATCGGCGACTTTAACGATGCAACGGGTGAGTTCAAAACGGACCCTTGGAGTGACACCCAATGGCTGGACTGGGGTCCTGATAACTATGCCGGAGTGACATTTGCAAATGAACCAACAGGACGAGCAGTGTACACTGGATGGATGAGCAATTGGAACTATGCTAATGTTACGCCAACTGAGGGATGGCGAGGTGCGATGACGATTCCCAGGCTAATTGAACTCGTCTACTTGCCAAACCCTGATCCACTGGTTGGAGATTTTAGAGTGAAGACTACTCCAATTCCGGAACTCAAGAACCTGCGAGTTCCTGGAGAAGAATTCAAGTCAGATACCTTCGACCTTCCAATCCAATCCAAGCGGAATATCAATCTGCCCTTCCGAAATCCTCTGATGGAGGTTGAAGTGAAAATCAGCAATATCGACGTGGACAACGCCCAGTTTACAATTTGTGCTGCAAACTCCAGATTCGAAGAGGCTTGCTTCGGCTTCGATCGAAACGAGTGGATCCTGGACAGGCAGGCAAGTGGCACCGTGAAGTACACGAAAGCAAATACTGGAGTTCTATCACTGGAGGCCAGAGCTAAAAGAGAGATCAACGCGGAAAAGACTACGATCCGGCTTTTCTTCGACACCAGCTCAGTGGAGGCATTCGCTGACGATGGTCTCACTGCGATGACCGCTATTGTTTTCCCAACGGTGCCTTACGACAGGCTCTACATCAATCACTGGGCACAAGAAAATAATGATCCCACTAAACCAATACAACCTATTACAATTGAAAGCTTCAAAGTGTGGGGTCTGAAATGTTGGTACACCGGTGAGGTCGATACTAGAAGAAAAGAGTGGCGAAGATAATGATTCAGGTGCTGGAATTATGTCCTCGGCTTACTCCATTTATGTTACACTAGCCTTCGTTATTTTGACTAAAATTACAAAATTTCATGTAATTGATGTTTGACTAAAAATTACATATGAAGAAAAAACATGAATTACAAACCATAACATTTTAGTTAATAAAATCCCTATTTATTTTACCCCATCATCAGAGTAATTAAGGAATTAAAGGAGCATTTAATTATTTTCCAGTTTTTAGAAGGTGCACAAAGAAAACAGGTACCTGCATAATTCACAGTGCATTTAACCTACATAATTGTAATTTCCGATAACGGCTTCACTTAAATAAACTTCGCCTCAAATTACATTAAACTGACTAAATTATAATAGGCAACTTTAGTATAAACTAAGCAATATTGATTGATTAGTTTAATCTAATTATTGCTATTAGTTACATTATATTACAGCTAGGCTAGGAATGCCCAAAAATGACTAAAAATTTCTTTTTTCTGGTGATTATCTACAACAAACAATATTAATTTGAACTAAGTATGAAAGCTTGTGTATAAACCACATATCAACACTAAGGACAAAATGATCAAAAGGGCAAAAGGGAAAACATATATTTTTTAACAAAAATATCTTTACCTTCATGTCACAATTTTAATACCTGGTTCCATTATGGTTATTTTTATTTACGTCTGTCAATTCAAAAACTGAACTGAATTAGAATGATTGAATATTCATGATTGATTAGTAATTCTCCTTCCTGTAGCACACTTTGGTTTGGTAAATTATGTAGTTAAGTTTTGAAGCTTAACTAAAAACTAGTCTTTACGTCATTGTCAAACATTATAACATTTAGCTAATTTTTGTTGTCTACGATTGAACTTCTTGAGTAGAGGGTTTGGCCTCGGCTTCTTTACCACCTAAGTATTCATAATTTATAAATCTAACTCCTTGCGTGAGCTGGGCACATTCATTAGTAACGTGACACGCGAGCAAAAGAAGATTCCTTGGCTGAACTTTCCACGCAAACCTCATAAACATTAGGGAGTACAGGGAAAGGGCTGTATAAATAAATCAATCAACAAAACACGACATGACGATAACATGACATGACAGGGGACGAAATTAGGACTTTAAAATTTTAATTGTCCAATTACGACGTACCAATTGTCATTTTTCCACTGATGTACTGGGGGCTTTTCCTTGTGTCAGCTATCGCCGCGATTGGGATGCCCCAAAGTAACGTGACACGCGAGCAAAAGAAGATTCCTTGGCTGAACTTTCCACGCAAACCTCATGAACATTAGGGAGTACAGAGAAAGGGCTACATAAATAAATCAATCAACAAAACACGACATGACGATAACATGACATGACAGAGGGGACGAAATTAGGACTTTAAAATTTTAATTGTCCAATTACCAATTGTCATTTTTCCACTGATGTACTGGGGGCTTTTCCTTGTGTCAGCTATCGCCGCGATTGGGATGCCCCAATTAGCTACAGGACCCCAGAAATGTGTGCTGGAGCGTAACAAATTAATGAATAATAATTAACTAACACGGTTCAAAAGTTCAAACCGATTCCATTATTAGAAAATACAAATGAGAAAATTACCTCATTAGGTAATCTCTGAACTCCTTGGACTTCAGGGAGTCCAGTCCTTTCCTGACTAGCGCTCCAGCCATGTTGCTTTAATTTTTATGATCTTTCAAACGTAACGGAACTCCACCCAACAAACGATAACGAGTGTCGTCCAGTATTTTAACTGCAACTGCTCTAGTTCCAAAGATGATGATGACTATGGTTATTTATCCTCCAACCACTGATTGATTGCCTTGATCGATTAATGATTTTACTGCAAGCAAAATCAAACAAATTGCACTTCAATTAGATGTTCCAATAAAGAAACAAATGCCTGGTTTAAAAAATCTTCGTACGTATAAAATATTATATAAATGATATAAATAAATTAGAAATATTTTATTTTCAAACCCATTTATTTTCTTCCTGCTATTCGCTATTAAATAGTTCTGCAGTCTTTACGGCTTCAACTTTAATAGTGCTGGAGAATAAAACTGGATATAAAAATTCTATCAGCTGAATTCCGTGTGTCCACTTCATGTGTTATTTCATCGTGAGACACGAACGATACGATGCTCCATGCTCCCCCTTTAGATAAGCTTTACTTTAGCTCAGTTCGGTAAAGTTTTTACCTCATGCCACTATGCCACATGCCACACACACGCAACTCCTCATATCCACATCCACATTCTTCGTCATATTTATCAAATCTAATCCATATGAATAAACCACACGCTCATGTCATAAGTATAACTCTCATGTCTCACCTCACTTACCAAACCGATCATATCTGAGCCGAAGCCAAAAAAGCTTGATAATATTTTTAATTATGATGAAATGAAATATGTATGAAAATGTCTACAGAAAGCCTCGTCTACAAACATTTTATAACATTTTATTTAAGAATTGTTAAATGGTGTTAATTATCATTTCCTTAAAACCACTATTGTTCTTGTAATACTTTTCTGGTTCATAATGTTTTATGTATAGCCTTTTTCCTTGTACCTATTTAAAAGTTTGTGACTATGAATTATAGTCTATAATAGATAGCCTAAAACCTAGTACGTATTCAATGCATATGTGAAAATTGTTGTTTGGTTTCCCTTCCAGCATAATATGGCTTGCTATGATTGCTGCGTAATCCCGTAAGCCGGTATCGATCGATTTAATATAAAATTAAAATTATTATATAGTCTTTATTTCACCATGAAGGTTTATATATAACGTACATACGTGGCGTGCTGTATATAGTGTACATATAATAATTGCTGACGCTGTCCTTCTGTAAAAACAATTTTCTTCCTTATCCTGCATATGACATTACTCTTTTTCCAGTTGACCTTAAAAGTAAAGTTGTAGTTGGTTAAACTTTAAATGCGGTAAAGTATTATTATTAATGCACTAAAATATATAGCGTTGCATTTTGCATTGCGTGATATGAAATGAGGTGAGGATGAAGACGAGATGATGTGTTGATGAAAAGTATCAATCATTAATTATTTATAGTCCGGTCTGGTTCACAATGTGTCTTTGATTTAGAATTTAGAACTGAAAATTGTTTACTTGCCAGATCATAGATTATACATTTTAAAAGCTCCTTTACAGGTTAAAAACAAATTGCTAATTTTATAATGTTTTATAACATGACGAATTCTAGTTTTAGGCAGATGTATCAAGTACAGCAGAGAAAAATTAATCTACAGATGCCAATCAAAGTGCCAATGATTAATAACATATTTAAGAACTATTAAACTTAT
>VYYJ01003911.1:0-14958 GCA_021029165.1 Cyphoderus albinus
ATGGAGGATGTCGACGGAGCACCGGGTCCCGGGGTCATGGCAATGCGTTGAGGCGCAGGGGTCGTGACACTCGCATGTGCACGAGTACGTCGCGTTCTGGGGGGCGAGACCGTACGGGCACCTGATGAACGAACAGTCGCAAGGGGCGTTGTACGGGTCGTTGTTGTTGTTGCCGCCGGTGTGGTGAGATGAGGGGACCGTGTCATCAGAGTCTAAATGGGGGGATTGACAAACAAACACGATGAGGAATGGGTGATGTATAATTCTAAAATTTTGAACGTGCTACTAGTTTTTTATAAAGCTACGAATCGTATTTTATAGCGCGTGTCGAAGTTTTTTTTTTTCGTTTTTCTCTGCTGTTTCAAAATACAAAAAAATAAGTGCTTTTTGCTTTTATAACGCTTTTTGTACCATATATAGTGCTTGTGCTGTGTGTGTGTTGTGCCAGTGCTAGAAAAAAAATAAATAAAAACTCTAGAAACTTTACAGTAGTAATTTTTCCCCGGATCTCCTTGACTACCACTGCCACCATCGCCACTCCTCACCATTCCCTGGTTGCTAGTTGGCAGGTGACCTTTCCCGGTACGTGTACCCGAGGGCCTTCTCGCAAAAGTTGACACAAGTCTCGAAGCTCTTGAACCTGTTCAGGTTTCCAGAGCAACCACCAAACACAAACGGGAGACAAGATCGGTCCTCGGGGTTGTAGTACCAACGCTTGAAACCGTCAACGCAGGGGCCCGTGTCAGGGGCGAGGCGGCAAATTGCTTTAATGAGGTTAGTTTATTTTAGGTTTTTAATTTGTTTAAAGATTATATTTTGATTATCATCGCTTATCTTACTTTTGATTTGATTTTTTTTAACCCTTTAAATCATTTTATATGTTATAAAAAATTATATCATCGATTTTCTGTCGTATACCAAAATACTGAAAGAGTTTTACTTTGGCAACTCAAGAAAGAAAAAAAGAGTGTGAAGAAATTATTGATATTCCAGTAGTTCCCTTGACGACAATTTAAATATATAAAGTAAAAAAAAACTAAACTAAACTAATTGAGTAACTCACCGGCCCCCGTGATGGTATCATTCCCAGAGACAATTTCACTCCTGGACTGGCAGACAGATTCGCACTCATCCCTTGTTGAGAACCTGTTCCCGTTACCACCGCAACCCGAGTACACGAACATGGCACAGCCTTGGTCATTGGTGTTGAAGTACCACTTTTGAGATTTCTGCTGGTCAGAGGTACACGGGCCTGGGTCGGGCGTCTCGTTACAAACGTCTGTGACAAGGGGAAAAGCAGGGCTCAAAAAACGTGATTTTTTGTCTTCAAAGTGTTTAAAAAAAAGCATTTAATAGCTAACCCATTCCCCTGAACTCTCCACACTGTCGCTCGCACATCTCCTCGCTCTCGAACCGGTTCGCGTTTCCACCACATCCACCGTAGAGGAACTCAACGCACTTAATAATTGGGATGGAAATGTTTAAATTTTTATTTGATTTGATTTTTAAATGAACTGAATTTTTCTAATCCACCGTAGAGGAACTCAACGCACTTAATAATTGGGATGGAAATGTTTAAATTTTGATTTTATCTTATTTTTAAATGAACTGAATTTTTCTTTCTCAATCATCATTTTACTATATTTTATTATATACCTTCCTCTCCCTGGCGTCATAGTGATAAGACTTGACAGCTGCCCGACAAGGTCCCTGATCAACCGGTAGTACGCAGATATCTTCTTGAGTGACGGGTCTCCTGAGATCCTTTCTCGCCCTCTCTTCCTCCTCCATCCTCCTACCGTTCAGTTTCCTCCTCATATCTCCTCCGGTGGTGATCCTCCTCCTGATCTTCCTCTTGCTGTCTCCTCCTATGATCTTCCTCCTCCTGCCTTCTCCTCTCAATCTCCTGCTCGTATCGTCTCCTGTTCTCGTCCTCGTCGTCCTCATCCACCGCCGCCGCCGTTTCTCCTTCTCCCGGCTGTCGTCCGTATCCAGGGTGATACGGATCATACCGATGATCATGATGACCCTCTTGCTCACCACCGCCACCACCACGCCCATCCTGTTGCTTGCACCTCTGCTCGCACTGCACGGCAGTGTCGAACCTGTTCCCGTTACCCGAGCAACCCGAGTACTCGAAAGGTTGGCAAGAGTCAGTCTCTCTGTCGTAGTAGTACTGGAGGAAACTCCCAGAGCACCTTCCCTTGACAACAGGTAGGGTGCAAAAGTCTTGGGAGTTTCCGCACTTGTCCTCGCAGTCCTGCCGCGTGTCAAAGTTGTTGAGGCTACCGTTCGAGCAGTAGTAACGGAACTGGTCACAAACACCGTCGTGACTGTTGTAGTACCAACGGATTGTTGGGGGTGCGTTCTCGTTGTTAATGCATGGAGTGGGGTCGTCGGGGGGTGGGATGAAACAGTGCGCTGTATATGTATAAAAAGCAATTTTTTTGGCACATTTATTATTATTATACGAACAATTTGGGAGAATTTGAAAAATAAATAAGTTTTTAAAAAAAACTCTGTGATCACCCTGTGAGAACTGCTGGTCTTCACTGCTAGCAACAGGCCTTGGAACGAACGTCTCGCACTTTGTCCTGCAGTCGTCAACGCTGATAAAGTTGTTGGTGTTACCACCGCAACCGGAGTAGATGAACGACTTGCAGCGGCCCTCGTATCTGGAATTTTTAATACATCATCGTGAAAATTATAAACTGTATAAATATCTAAAGGTTAAGGGTTTCAAATGAAACTGTGTAATAGAGTATAGAGTGAAAAATGTGTGTGAAAAGTGCATTTTAACTGCATTAATGGTGAACTGGTGTATTTAAAATGTTTTAAAGGTAGATTTTAAAAAATGCATCTAGAGTGCATTTAAAATGTTTTCAAAGTGCTTTTAAGCAGAATTTAAAGTGCATTTAGAATGCATTTAAAGAGCGTTTAAAGTGCATTTAACTTTAAAGGGCATTAAAAAAACTTTCAAAGTGCATTAAAAGAGCATTTATATAGTGCATTTAAAGTGCTTTTAAGGTGCATTTAAAGTGCGTTTAAAATGCATTTAGAGTGCATTAAAAGAGCATTTAACGTGCATTTAAAGTGCATTTATAGTGCATTAAAAGTGCTTTTAAGGTGCATTTAAAGTGCATGTAAAGTTCATTTAAAATTAAAGTTTATTTAAAGTTTATTTTATCAATTTAGTTGTGTAGCCAAATAAAAAAGCATTTCTGCTTTTTTGCGCACTAACCTGTCAAAGTAGTACCGTTCCGTGTAACTAGCGCACTCTCCGTCAGCCCTTGGCTCGAGGCAACCATGTGTCTCCGCGAGTAGCGCCGCAGGACACGTTTTTTCGCATTCATCCAGTGCCGCAAATCTGTTCGAGTTACCCTGGCAACCGGAATAATAGAAGGGTACACACCGCTGTTCCCCTCCGTCGTAGTACCATCTAGGCAGCTTCTCGTTGCACGGACCTTCAGACCTTGGCTGGAAACAGACGTCGCGCATCCGGACGTCCTTTCCGCATCGTTGGTGACACTCTTTTTCGGTAAGGAAATTGTTACTGTTCCCTTTGCAACCTCCGTACGTAAACACATCGCCTAGAACGTTTTCGAATAAATCAGTACATAAATGAATGTTTTTAATACAGATAATTGTATAGAATTGTTTGCCTTTGTCAGAGCATTAAAAACCAAAAATCTATCATTGTTACGGATTAAATCAAAACGTTCTGACTGCTCTTGATGCAAACAGTGTTGGGTAAAATTTCTTGCTACTACGACATTCGAAGCATGCCAATGACTTTTCCAATTTTAAATATAATTAATTTGTTTTTGAATTTATATATGAGTATGTGAAAGAAATAATTTACACTTCTCTGACGTCTTGTCGTAGTACCATCTGGAGTAGTTACCACGGCAAGGACCCTCTGTTCTGGGTTGGTCGCAGTCATCTTTAAAAAAACAATAGTATATATATGTAGTTAAAATATCAAACAAGAAAACCGTTTAACTGTGTTTCTAGGAGAAATCTATGAATTCAATATTGAAGGGGTTGAAAAATATGCGCATTTCATATAATTACGAATAATTATTTATATTTTTTACATTTCGAATTAAATTATGATTTTCATGAAAAAAGAACGAAATCTGCACAAATGTTATTGTTTACCAGCATGCGTCAACCCATGACTTTAAGCAAACAACGGCTTTACTACTACGTTGATATATGTATATGACTATATCAAACATATGAAACGCTCTCATAATGCATAATATATTAAAACGTTGAGTATTATGTAACAAGAAACGCCGAGCGTTTGTAGTTAAAGTGATTTCTAAAAACCTCAAAACAATGGCCAACTGAATGGCCACTTGACCTAATAAAAAAGTATACAATTCTAAATAATCTCCATTCATTAAAATTTTGGGTCGGCTCCCTTCTTCCCCAAGCATTACTCATTTACCATTAGTATAGAGATTTTTTGTATTCATATAGACATATATGTATAGACTCTTCCCATTACACATGATTTTAATATATTAATAAATTTTCTTTTTTTATGCTAAAAACTTCCAAAATACATGTATTTTTCTTTCTTTCTTACCGACTCTCTCCGGGAGCAAGCAATTGTTCTCACACTCCTGTCTCGTTTCGAACCTGTTGTTATTGCCGAGGCAACCGGAGTAGATGAACTGCTCACATCGTTCCCTCACTGGGTCATAAAACCAACTAGGATAGTATCCTTCACATGGACCACTGACTCGTGGCAAATAACAGGCATCCCTTCCTTCGGGCTCGACACACACTGACCTGCACTCGTCTTGGGTTGCAAACTTGTTGAGATTACCTCCACAGCCTCCCCACCAAAATCTACTACTGCAGGGTTTCAAAAACAAATGAAGGGAAGCGTTTAAGTTTGGATTTTAAAATTCGAATAGTATATAATATGATATATTATATTTCATAGGTTTCGATGGAAATTAGGTCTATATAAAATAGTGTTTTTGCTGTTCTTGCACGTTGACACCATTGGAGGAAAAGTTCTAATTCGAGTTATTATAGGAGATTATATTAATATACATAAATCACCAGTCATGCATGAATGGTGAACCGTTTTTTAACAAGGAAGATATTAGTAAAAGAGTTGCTACGTGGACTTTATCAGCGAACTTTGACCTGTCAGATGGCTAAGCAATTGGCTACGTTAGTGAGGGGGTGGGTTTGACACCTATTGGATGCAGTAACTTTTTGTCTCATTTTTTCGAATGTATAAAGGTAATCGACTACGCCTCATTCGAAAACGGGCTCATTGGTACACTTTGCGTCACGGTTTTGCCCCGTGACACTCGCTTCAAGACATGGAATGTAACATTGAATTTTAAAGCGGGCTTTTCAGTAAACTGTAATGGACCTCAAAAACGAAGCTGATTAATATATATACTCTGCGTTACGGTTATTGCGCCCTGACCCTCGCTTCTAGCGTCATGAAATTCTACTTTACTGACTGTGATATATGTAACTCCATATTCCGCGATTTCAACAGTCAGTGCTTTGGTAGTTACGGTGATTTCTAAAAAAACTCAAAGCAATGGTCAACTCAATGACCTTTTAAAGTTCGTAATTACTCGCAGTAAAAACAAATTTACGTAATTACAAATTTGCAATAATAAATACTCTGTATTCATAAAAAACGGGTGACAGACACTTGTCTATATGCATAATTTTAGTAACACTCGTACCCCATAGACTTTCAGCCTATAATATATTTTCAAAATCACAAGCTGAACCTAAAAAGCCGGATCAACTGTACAAATGTGATTTTCAAAGCTCTGATAATACTTGAATAGAAAACAAGCAAAAAAACTTGAACAGAAATGATTAGATTTATCTTAATATCGAATCCCACGAAAGAAAATATCTCATAATTGTCTTAGGTGAAATGTTTCTTAGTAAATTTCGATAAATAATTAGTATTTTACTATACCAGCCTCCATATGTTTGATCAACTTTAGAAGATTTATATTATGTTTTAATTATTCTTCGAATGTGGCCCTCAGTTTTTAGATGAAATATTTATTACTACGGTTAATGTGATTATATTAAATATACCTAAATCAATTCTGTTCCATTTACTGATCCAACTGATCATGCATGCGTAACAAAATGAAATACCTTTTTTTAAAGTACCTTTTAAATTTTTATACTATTCCAACTGAAATTAGAATACCCGATAAAATCTCATAGATGCGGGCATGATTTAGTAAACGATTTTTAAAATTGTCTCAAGTATCGTTTTATTTATCAGTGTTCCCACTTTAATAACCACTCCACTCAACACAACAATGAAAATTCGTTTCTACCAAATTATCATCCTGTGCAAAAAATAAAACCAACCCTCAGTCACCACCGCACATGAAACAAAATAAAACAAAGCCTCAGTCACCACCCCTCTTGCAAAAATATCATCCCTCATTTACCACCGCTCATGTATCAAAATAAAAGCACCAATTTTTTAAATGGAGTTCTCTTTGATAAACCCGATTTACATAGAAAGTAAATGTATTCTTTCATCACGAAAATGATTAATTTTGTGTTTAAAACCGAATCTGCTTTTAAATGTCAACGATGCCTTAAAAATTTAGTCATTTGCCACTTCACACTACACCACTCTTGTTTAATAAAAACATTTTCCAGTCTACTCCTTCCAATCACTTCTTTTGTCAAATTTGTACCACACTACACCCTACTTTTTACCACTTAGTCATTGAGTGCGTGGTGGCAACACTGAAGTTAACAATAAAACTAATACATTTTTCTTGAAAATGTTTTAATAACAAAAAACAAAATTTGCTTGCTATTTGTATACCAAAAGACGGTAAATACCATAATTTATTTTTTTTAAATTAAAATCAAATTTTTGTCGGTTCTAGTTATAAAGCCGTTTTTATACTCTATGCCTAATAAGCCTTTTTTTTACAATTCTATGGTGGGATAGAGAGGTTACTTATTTGCCATCAAAATTAAATTTTTAATTAAACAAAGGCCCGTTTGGATTATACAAACGGAAGGAAAGCTGAAGTAATATGACCATGTTGACCATGTTACGTCAAAGTCAAAAAATATAAATTAATTATAACATTGGAAAAAGACCATAGTACCTAAACAATTTTGGTACACCCTTACTCGCTTTGAACTTTGGGAATTTTGTTAGAATGTTTTTTTCTCACTACATTTATAAATTGTGTGCATGATTTACTTTTATTGTATATGTTAGGACGACCCAATATAGGGCAACAATGTGTTCACAACATTTCTCGCTTTGCTGCAGAGAAATAGTAGAAAATGGCTCGCTAAGGCTAAGCTTTGACTCATTTCATTTTCCTTTTCTCATTTTGCATCCTCAAATGAATATTCTTCTCTCTAAGTAAATGGAGCAGAAGAAAAGAATTCCATAAGCGTACATTCGTTTTCCCAATAAATGTCAAATAAACAATGTTTGAAAATAAGATAAGGTAGGGAAAGAATGGAGAGAATATGTTTGGATTCATAAAATCGATATCCTTCAGTTTTTTAACCAATTGTTACTTAGTAAAGTAAAAGCACACAAAAATAAAACCAAAAATTAATGTCACATAGTGAACTTTGGAATAAATAAATATCTCTAATCTAAAAGACAAGATGAGTTCTCACTGCACCAGCATTTGTTTAGACTTTAGTTATTATTAATATTTTTATGAAATGTATGACACACACATAAAAAATACATGTAGTAATACATATAAAATACATATATCAATACAACCTACATAGAAAAGTAAAACTTAGGATCGATGCACACTTACCTAAAATAAAATAAAATACAACGTCTACAGTTGTGCAGCTCGCCGCCGCCGCAACCCATTTGTTAATTGCAATAAAGAACAATGAATTCGTAAATCACTTAGTGGTGGAGAGTTGCATAACTGTAGACGCGGTATTTTAATTTAAGTGGTTCAAGTAAATGTTGGTTTTATTTTATACTTTTAAATGTTTATCCGGCATTTTTAAAATAGCCCAAAGATAAATTAAAAGTAATATAAATCTAGTGAGACGCTTTTACTTTAAAATTGCACAATGGGCTGCACAGATATTAAATATATTTGACAAAACTTCATAATACTGGATTAATACTCGAGCTATGAACTATAAATATTTGAACTATGACTTAATGGCGGTACTATTCATAGTTCCAGTATGAATTCATAGTTCCAGTATGAATTCATAGTTCCAGTATGAATTCATAGTTCCAGTATGAATTCATAGTTCCAGTATGAAGTGTGTAAATTATCTGTAAAAATGATTTCTTTTTATACAAATAAATTTAATAATTTCAAAAATAATATAAAAACTGAATTATAAAAAGTAGTACTTATACTCGATGCGTATTTACCTACAATAAAATAAAATACCCCGTCTTCAGTTAAGTCTCTCGACGCCTTAACAATCCATTTGTCAACATGTAGAACACCATTTAACTATTTAATTATTTATTTAAATCGCCTTTACTAGGTTGAGGCGGCGGCGAGCTGCACAACTGTAGACGTTGTATTTCATTTTATTTTATTTTAAGTGTACATCGAGCCTAAGTTTTACTTTTTATATTTTTATTTTATTTTATACTTTTATGTGGTCGTATTAATTCGGCATGTTGAAAATTCAGCAAAGATGAGTTAATTAATACAGATCTATTGTTGGTTATAACGCATTCGCATTATTCACATTCTCTTTAGAATTGCAGTGTGGGCTACATAGACATTTATATTTTTGCCTAAATCTCGTTGTATCTTGTAAATAGCCTTTTCTTGTCAGCAGTAGTAACAAACAATAAAATTTTATTTTTTTGATGACCGCATGACTTCATAACACATCACATACGAGTCATACAAAAATGCAAATTAATCGGCCCACTTTTATCTCTTAACTCTTTTTTTAATACACGGTTAATATATGTTTGTTTTCACATTGAAAAACGCAAAAGAGTATTTTAGGTTTTTGCCGTGAAGGAATTGTCACAGTAACACCGAATATTGATTTGTGGGTAGTACGCACCCGTGGTGTAATGTTCGTTATTTACAAAAAATACTGTTCACCCGTTTTTGAGATAAGCCCTGTGCAATAGTAAACCCCAGCCGTAATTCCATACTTAGACTCCGCAATTGAACCCCTTTAACATAACTTTGGCATAGAGTAACTATGAGGCGGTTACCGCGTCGCTACGCTCAGCGATAACCTACAGCATCTTGCCTAAGAAAAAGTATTAAATAAAATGGCTCAAAAGTTGCTGAAACTAGCTGTGGTCATCTAAACAAAGACTAGCCTAGTATGTCGATGAAATTTAAAAATTAGTAAAATAATAAGCCTAACTTCAATGCACATCAAAGAAATATGCCTAGTAATGAAATGCAGAGAAGTTACAAAGATGTCATGCAATGTTACATAACGTTTACATTACGTTTTCTGAAATGGATATGGTTACATCTACATATTTCAGTAGGATGTCGTCTTTTGTTTGTGACGTTAGTCACTCCAGTGCTAAGTAAAACATAGAAATGAGAAATAAATAGATAGATATTGGCTGCGTAGAATGACATCATCATTTAAGACACGCACTTATAACACAGTAGCAAAGATTCGAACCGATCTACGCACAAAAGTACATCGAATGAGAGGGGTCTCGAGACTGTGTGTGCAATTAGATTTACAAAAGCTCTCTTTCCACACTTTCGTAAATTCTTCTCCAAAATATTCCGAAATAATTAAAAAAATCTACTTTTTTACCACTGCCACATTATTTCACGTTCACGATTTAAAAAATATTGAAAAACTAAAATGTCAGAAAATATGTCAGAGGAGGAGTGGCTCTCGCGTAGGAGAAGAAGAAGAGCAAAAATTACTGAAGAAGATATCGAGGTTGAGAGAGCTAAGGAATCTACAAGACAAACCCAAACCACTTCCGAAGAACCCCCCTCATCTCGCAATATTGTCTCAAGTTCTCCAAACACTCGCTATGTCACCCCCACCTCCCAGGCCAGTAACGCCACCCTGCCCACTCCCACCACCCAAGGAACACGATACCCTAGGAGCACCTCGTATTATCACCGTCCTTCTTCACCTGACGAAGAAACTAGTGATGTTACAAAAGGTGCAACATTTTTTTCTAAGTCGAGTGTCAGTGAAAATATATTTCTGCCCCCTAACACATTTCAAACATTTTGCCATAAGGCAAATGTTTACCGTGCACAGAGTGGGCCCCTCCATAAATATGCAGAAAAAAAAATACATTTCCAGCAACACAACCGTCACCACCCTTTCGTTTTGCCTCCAGCCAAGAGACACAAAGCCAAACGTCCCTTGACAAGCTAAAAGAAGAGCGAAACACAGGAACAGGTTGGAGCGACTTCTGCGATAGTGCAAAAGAGGAAGAATCCACTCGAGCATTCAGGCAACTTTCGAAAGAAAAAAAACATCGACACCATTCTTGCAGAAATGGAGGGATTATCTTTGGCGGGTGAACCATTACCTCCCGCAAGCCAGCCCACTCGAATTAACAGAAGCCAAAATAAAATTTCTAACTTTTTAAAAAAAATTGGTGTAATCACACCATCACTCGAGGGTCCGGAAAATCACGTGGAACACTTAAAAAGAATTTTTGACTCCACTCAAGAGCAACTAGTTACGGACATTGAGTCCACTTTGTGGTACTATGATTCACCCGAGTATTCTATGGAGGTAAATATTAATTACGAAAGTGAACTGCTTAATGTATTTGTGACAGTTTAAAAAAATATTTTATCATTAGGATGGGAATAGAAACATGCACCAAACCGTCGAGGAGATCAATCATCTCTCAACACTTATCAACAAAGTGGATATATTTCTCCGCTTGTGCAACGAGGTACGTATTTACAATCATTTATAATTATACGCAAATAATAATTGGGACGAAAAATTTTTAATTGCAAGATTTTTGCAGCTGGCTGACGAAGTTGATTTCAGTAGCGACACCCAGGACAAAATCGGTGCGTTAGTTACGCAGCGAACTAATCTCGAGGAGAAACTGCGGTTGCGTGCAGAATTAACTGCAAGTACTACTTACCAAACTTCGCAAGAAACTCATAATCCTCAACCCCCACCACCGGTGTCTCAGAGAGCTCCACCTCCAATGACCAGGGGGCGTGGAGCGACCGAAGAAACTCGTACTCCACCCCCACCACCGGTGTCTCAGAGAGCACCAGTGACTGGTGGGCGAGGGTCCACGGAACAAACTCGTCCTCAACCCCCACCACCGGTGTCTCAGAGAGCGCCACCTCCAGTGACTGGTGGGCGAGGGTCCACGGAACAAACTCGTCCTCAACCCCCACCACCGGTGTCTCAGACAGCGCCACCTCCAGTGACTGGTGGGCGAGGGTCAACGGAACAAACTCGTCCTCAACTCCCACCACCGGTGTCTCAGAGAGCGCCACCTCCAGTGACTGGTGGGCGTGGAGCGACGCAAGAAACTCGTCCTCAACCCCCAACAAGAGAGACACCTCGAGTGTGCGAGGGTATACAACAAAATCCTTATCCAGCTTTACATGCGGTTTTACAATACAGAGTTCATTGCGCGTCATACAGGCGCATCATAAAGGGAATTGATAATTTCGCTCTGAGGATTACCTCATCTTCCGAAAATTTGGGAACGGTTAGCCAAAATTGCTAATTATTTTTTAATGTTTTTTTGTGTGTTTATAAAACAGACAATGAGGATTTCATATATTTTTAGAACGCAAACGAGACACGTGCCTTTATAACAGAGCACGAAAATATAACCCGCAGAATAGATGGGTTAGACAGATTGTACACCCATTTAATTGATGGATTAAATAAGGTACTGTCAATATCAAAAACACAATCAAATAGGAGGCATTAAGTTTTTATTTTTTCTAGCTTGCAACGGCATCCCCTAACCACGAGAACGAAATTAGCAAGAAATTGATGGAAGCGAAAAACAAACGCAATAAATTAATAAACGATTTGGAATTCAGAAAAAATGCCGTAAGCAGTTGCATTCAACTAACTTTGCACGTAGTTTATGATGGGTTAATAAATTAACACGTTTGTTGTTTAAGTTGCTAAAAAAACTTAGGGATTTCGGCGAACACACCGCGAGCGAGTTCCCTACACCTCCACCCCCGCCCCCACAAGTGTTACTTGGAGAGACACCACAAACACATTCTGGAGTGCGCGAGGGGCAAAGAGATCAAAGAGAAGGAAACCCAACTTCATTAGCGGTCAATGAGGCCGAACAGTACAGGATCATAAGTGGAATTCATAGGAACATCATGGAGGGCATTGCCAATTGCTCCCTAAAGTTATCATCCTCTACTGAAAATATTGGAACGGTTGGGCAAAAAATCCAAATAATTTTGATAACATAAATAAGACAGATAACGTGGAGTTTAATATATTTTTAGAATGCAGCTGAGACACGCGAATTGATAGTGAACCACGATTTACTAAGGCAAAGCATAGATGGATGGGACAGAACACTTATTATGTTAATTGAACGAGGATATGAGGTATTTGTTAATATTTTTTGCAAATCCCAATGGAAAGTGTAAAATGATTTTTTTTCGCCAGGTTGTAGCTGCATCCCATGGCAACGCTTACGAAATTCAGCAAAAATTAATCATGGCGAAAAAGAGTCGCGATGAATTAATATATGACTGGGAGTTAAGAAAAATCTCGGTAAGTAATAGCAATCACGAATTTTAATTCAGAGATAATAAATTTAAAGTCAATAATTTATATTATTTCAGCTTGAAAAAAAATTAAACGATTTTGAAGGGACTCTGTTTCGGTGGGTACACGCCGTGCGCGGAATCCCGCAAGAGAATCCAGCTCCACCAACAATTGCATCTGCTTCTGCTATGGTAGAAACCAACCCAGAAAACCCACCGCGAGGGATAAGTTCTACAATATCGCCACCTCCTCACGCGCCCACGTGGCTATGGACGAGACACATAATTCCTCCTCCAACACCTCCAGCGCCGGAAGTAATTCCGCCACCACCACAACCCACGACCCGCGTAGAAAACGCACTGCGAGGAATAAATTCAACCGCATCTCTACCTCCACGCGCTACCACCCCACTGGCGACTTGCCAAATATTTCCATCTTCCCCACCTGAAATAATTTTTACAGCAGCGCAATCTGCAACTGCATCAAGAGGCATAGAGGTTTGTCCAGAAAACGAACCATTAATATCTCCTACAATATTAACCGAAGTCTCATTACCAACCGTCACAAGCCGAGCAGACACGCAAGAACGAGGCCCCGTAAGGCAAACGTCGAACGTTGCCGGCGGAAATAACAGTGCACACGTGGTCGGTATTATAAATCAGGTAGTGAAAAATCATGCAGCTAAGTTTAATGGGTAAATTTCCAGCATGCAAAAATATTTTTATTTTTTGAAGGGCGTCACTTGTTATATGAACTCTGTTCTCCAGAGTTTGTATCATATTAAGGAGCTAAGAGAAAATGTTCTATGCATGGATGCAACAAATGTTGATCCACGTTTAAGCCTACCCCTTGCCATTCAGCGATTATTCCAGGCACTAACCACGTCTTGTAGGGCTGTTGACACTTCGCAAATTTGTGGCTTGTCGTTTCAGCCAGGCCAGCAAGACGTACAAGAATACCTGCGACTGACTTTAGACCAACTTAGTGATCAGGTAAATTAAGCTACATTTCCGTATTTCGGCATTGTTAGCTCATATTAAAGTTAACGCCCATGTTTAATCTAGATGAATCGAGCTGAGAAAACTCACGGGATAATCCAACAATTGTTTCAAGGAAAAATACAATACACAATTACATGTACAAACGTACCATTTCTATCTGTTGGTGAAGAAACATTTCTTGACATCCAATTGACCGTAGCTGGTCATAATAATATTTATAATTCATTGCGCGAATATCTGGCTCCGGAAAGATTTGAAGGAACTCAGCAGTACGACGCAGAGCAGTATGGTTATCAAGACGCCGAAAAAACAAGAGTATTTATATCGCTACCTCCTTTGCTGCAAATTCACTTGAAGCGGTTTGAGTTTGACGCTGTCAACAGGCGCGGTAGAAAAATTGACGACTATTTCGAATTTTTTGACCGAATCGTTCTTGATGAGTTTGTTCAAAATCCGACTGAACAGTTCACATACAAATTGCACTCGGTAAATAATTAAATTATCATAAAATTTTAAAACGTTAACTTTTATCAGAACTTGCTGTTTAAAAAACTGTATTTATATTGAAGGTATTGGTGCATTCGGGAACCGCCCAAGCCGGACATTACTACGCATTTATTGACACAGGATGTGATCAAACTTGGACGCTGTTCAACGATTCACAAGTGCGTTATTGCACTCAAGTTGAAGCCATCGATGATAACTTTGGTGGTGGGTCTTGCGTGAGCAGCGCGTACATGCTCACGTACGTACGAGAGTCGTTACAACATGTTGCTGCCAACATAAATTATGTACCCGTGCCCCTAGACGAGAATGTTCACCCTCAAACACGTCGAACGGAGGTAATCAATCTTTTATTATTCTTACATCCACACTCAATTAAAAAAAAATATTTCTATTTTTTTAAATCAATTTTTTACATGTTGACGCTTAGGTGCATGTCGCGACTACTACCACTACTGCTGCTGCTACTACTACCCCTCGTATCTCTCGTCAGCCTGAATGTAATTCAAACAGGCCTGGCGTCGAAGAAAATTTATCATCCCCAACACCCCCAGCAACAGATGAAAGCGGCTCCGAGTATGAACCCGAAGAAGAAGAATTTTCTTTGTCGGAGAGCGACGACGAGGAAATGGAAGATGATGACGATCAGGGAGTCAGAGATTGCAAAATGTATAAAGATATATTTTTTTAATACCTTCTC
>VYYJ01003912.1:0-14953 GCA_021029165.1 Cyphoderus albinus
TGTATACAACAATTGTCGTCTACGGTTATGCAGTTACCAACATTGTGTACAACAATTGTTGTTAGTGGTAGTGAACAGGTTAAAAGTTGTACTTTTTATTGTTTCTATTTTTACATACATTTTATGTTGGACATGCATCATTACGTCATAATCATAACTACGATAGTCGTTATCCCAATCTATAATTGAAGAAACTGCGTGCAAGAAGACACGTGCATAAAATGAAGAATCAATAATTTGATCCCAGCGCAATGTTACTGGGTAACTCAAATTCTGACAAGTGACATCAGAAAGTCTTGAATCCTGGTTTGTTATCCAATAACAATACCAAATCAGATATTATTATTGTTATGTTACGAAATCGTCTACATTGCGTTGTGATTTTTACGTTATGAAACATCTGCTAACCCAGAGATCACATCGTACCATATCTTTAGGGATTTCGTAGTCGCCTTGTTGTACCCAATAACTTGGATACGTAAGTGACAGTATTCCGGCGAAACAAATTACTACAAGTTGCGTAACATATGTAAGAAAGTTTTATTGCGGTTTCCAAATCGTCTCAAACTCTTGTGACAACAAAAAGTTATGAAATCAAAAAAAAAATCAAAAGAGTGTAAGATACGGTAAATACATGAAAAACTAAAATTCTAATAACAAATTTACTATTAAGTACTTATTTCTGCGTACATCTGCGCTTCCAAATATTCAATTCTTCTTTGAAACAGATCCAATTTTCTAGCATTTATGAAAAATTTTGACGTCTTTTAATTGAAAACTATGACTTATGACGGCAACTTTATTTCAAGATGAATCATCTCTCCAGCTCTGGTGTAATAATTATATGATGTAACCAGTGCCGGTACCGGTTCTCGTTCTCCCCAGAGGTATAACATAGGCGGAGACGATTGCTCAAAGTTTAGCATTAGACGAAAGGATTGCATAGGGTTTAGCATGGGACGACAGAATTTTTATAGGGTTTAGCATGATAGGTTGCATGATGCAACTTGCATCATAATTATAGGGGAAGAGATTTAATAAGGGAAGCTTTGAACCCTACAGTTAGCACTTTGTCAGGATAACATAGGGTTTAGCATGGGACGACACCATTGCGTAGGGTTTAGCATTAGATGACAAAATTGCATAGGCTTTAGCATGGGACAATAGGATTTTTATATGGTTTAGCATGAGAGGTTGCAACAAAATTATAGGCGAAGGGAGTTAAACCCTACTCCAAGTTACCCATCGTACCGTGCTCGCGTCGCTCCGCTCGCTGCGCCTTATACCCATAAGGTGCTTCGCTTAACATATGAATCAGATGATCAGATTATTCGTCTATCAAAATAACGGAAGCTTTGAACTCTACAGTTAGCACTTTGTCAAGATAACATAGGGTTTAGCATGGGACGACACAATTGCATAGGGTTTAGCATGCGATGACAGGATTGCATAGGGTTTAACATGCGATGACAGGATTGCATAGGGTTTAGAATAGGAAGCCGGCGAAGAAGACTATGGAATCATTGTAGTGCAGTTTATCGTATTATGAAACTAACCTCTGTGTTGCAAAGTTTGTTTGTAAAATGATTTGTTGTTTTTTGTACTTGTCCTTGTCAATTCTTTCTTGTAATGGAATGCTCTACCTGGAGCCTTACTATATATAAAAATTACTTTCACTTTGTACTTTTTTAAACCAACTTGTTTTGTGCAGCATATCTCATATAAGTTCGGGTAATATTAGCTAGAGGTCAGTTAGAATGAAACTTCTGAAAATAATATATTGTAGTATTGTGATAAAAAGAAAGTTGCGGAGCAACATCGCTAGCTATAGTATATATTTTTTCTTTATCGATCAAAGTATTTTTACTCACGTTATGCAAGCACAACCTTCATTCTCAACTCTCTCTAATTTTGATGTTGAAACATAATAAATTCTAGAAATTAAAATAAATAAATAAATAAATAAATAACTAATAACTATTTCTGCTTGCCAAATATCACGAAGTAAAATCAAACTCCCATTAATTATTTTATCACACTCGAATCTTTTATTTCTCTCTACGTGGTGAAAGTGTCAAAAATATTTTTCTTTTGAATTCTTTTTTTAATGATGTAAGCGAACGAATAGTAGATTAGAAGAAACGAATCTTTATTTTTAAGTTACTGTATCCACTTTTATTATAGCCCATTTTCAAATTATTTACTCATCCAATTAAACACAAAGCTAAATATTAGTTACGGGCCCAGGTTATAATTAAAGTAAATTTCTCATATGTGAAACGCTGCAACGATTATTCACAACTTGTTTTGTGCTTTGTTGTATTAGTGGATTCACATTCTTGTCACCAACAACGGAAACAAAAATCCATTAGATATAAGATGACGACTTTGGCGCCAGCAAAAAAATATTTTTCGGTACACCCGTAATATAGAGTCAGATATGTAAAGTTTTCTAGAGGTTTTGTTTGCAAGAATGTGGCTAATTAATTATATAACCTTAAAGTAATGTGTCCTAAACTTTTGAATAACGTTTATTCTTCAATTTGAAGTGCATAATTAACTACAAATTTACTTAAATCAGCCATAAACAAAACTACAGCGTGTGCGAACGTGTTATCACTTTCACTGACGCTAAGTAACTATCGTAGCGAGAGCCAGGTTAGTAAATATGGTACGTAGAGAATTAATGCCTTTCTTTCCTTATTTACTGCGATTAAATTCTAAAATGAAATTTTGGAGAAGCTCACATAAATTGTCTGCAAATGTTTTTAAAATTCTCTTTTCCTCGTTTATAAGGTAAAGAAGTTGGGAACTGCAAGAACAGAGAAAGTAAGCAGTGGAAATGGCTAAGCTCATTGAAGAAACTCAAGGATAGATGTGAATTATGTAGAATACTCAAAGACATGAAACTGCAACATTCTGCACGAAAGATGCGAGTATGCGAGTTTATAGCTTTCCGCTAGCTGATGTGATGTATGATGATGATATGATGGAGCATTGAAATGTGACTTTGCTGAACAAAGTAAAAAACACGATTATTGGGTTTTTGTTTGCTTTGGTTTCTTGATGTAGGCTCAGCGTTATCGATTGCGAAGATGAAAATGACTACACACTCCAAGAAATGGAACTTCAATAATTTTGAGTTTTGTAACAAACAAAATTTTATGTCACCGATTTTCTCTCTCTCTCTTTCTCTCTTTCAATCTCTTATCTTGTATTCAAAATATAAATACAATCATTTTAATTATTGAACAACTAACAATAAATAAATCCTTGGTTCGGTTCATATACATACTCAAAATGACCAAAATGGAATTTTAAAGACACATGGTTAAGAAATCCTCTTCAGAAATTAGTAAGTGTTGAAGATTGCAGAAAAAGCGGCAGTAAAACACTGAATATCACGAGAAAAACAGTGAAATTAAATTGTGTCCTAAGATATTCGTTTTAAGTTCCAAGACGGCATTATCCCTGCTGAAACTTGTTGAAAGTAATAATTAAAAATTTAAATGCACCATAACTTTAAAACTTATAACTTAATACGTGTCCAAAACCGTCCATCGACATATGTAAGTCTTTCTTGACATCGAAAAATTACTGACCTGTTTAAATATTATTCCTGATCTTTGCATACAATGAACAAGAGCCGTCTAACTTACCAATAGTTTTTTTTATAATAATAGAAAACAAAATATATTTTCAAGTAATCGAAACCAAATGTATCCTGCGCAATTAGAAACGGTCACAATTCATTTTCAAATATTTTGTTTTTCAATTGTCCAGTTATTTGATGGAAAATCTTCGTCCAGGGAAAACGTTTTTATTGGATACGTTAGAGTGAATCACAATACCATTTTCCAAACACTACTTTCCCTTTGACCACACCACGTAAATATCCTCTCATCTGTGAAAAATAAAAAGTAAAAAAAGTGAAAGTTTCAAAGAATTAGTTTTTTGCGTCTTACTTAATTCGTGTTTTTGACAGGAAGAAACTAAGAAACGAAAACTGATATTTTTTAAGGTTTTTTCATACATCCGTGACAAAAGCAAAAATTTTCACTTCCACAATTTTTTTGTATCAAGTCATAATATATCTTCTTGTTCATGATGGCATATCCAAGGCTCTAAAACATGGTACTGCGAATAAATGTGACGTGGAAAAACCTGTGCTGTGGAGAGATTTCATCCAGAAGAATTGCAAATCCTAAAAGGTTGATTGGCTACGAAAATGAATATTGTCAACTTGTAAAATAATGTATGTATGTTTAGTGAAGTAAAATATTTGAGATGCCTTTCAATCCAAGATAGGTACTTGGTATCGAATTTGTACTTTCTCCAAACAATAGTGCTGTTTTTTGCCGGAATTTTGCTTTTGTTCTGAAAACAATGTCATTGTCAGGACAAAATTGTAAAAAAAAATCTTATTTCCCAAACTAGAAGAATTCCTGAGACCTTGCATAATAAAACCATCCAGCAATGCAGCAAATCTCTTCCGATAGCGTTGGCGTTAAACTTTTTTAAACCCTTCATCTAGATTTTATATTTCAGTTGATAGAATGAGATTCCCTTTATATAGAAGAGGCATGATGAGATTGTCAAATAAACCAGAATGTGGTGAAAGCGTGAGAAGCAAATTTTTTAATATACCTTCGCTAGTTAAAACAAGCAATTTTATTTAAATAATATTGAATTTAACAGTTAGAAAGAAAGTTTATTAGATGGGAATTTCAATTATTAAGAGATGTTGCTGTTTAAACCTAGAGTGAAAGCGGTGAAAGTATTCGTTGCTGCTGTTATATAGGAAATTTTTAGTTTTAGTTAATTTTAAATTTTAAGTCTATCAAAGTGGCGCGCTTCAAAAAATTCTCGCCTGTAAAAATTTCTGTTGAACATTTTAAAAAATATTCCGGTTTACTGCTTCAAGAATATCTCGTTAATCTCAGTCGTATGTGCTACAATTGATATATTATAGAGTCATCGAGAATTTGGAAAAGTCGCTACAGTATTAAGGAAGCAGATGGAATTTTTATCAATACAATGATAAAAATGCATTGATGAACAACTTAAGGTGACGAATTGGAATTAATATGACGCCACTTGACAAAACAATCTTGGAATTTCCGTAAACAAAACATTTAGATGTATTTAATCTTAATAGGTTCTACATGAATTCCGCACATCCGGATGCATTCAATCTTAATAATGATGATGATAATAATTCTTTCGTAACGAGCTTCCCTTGATGATATAAAATCATAATTAAAGTAAGCGCTAATCGCATATTTTTTAGCATATCACAAATCAAATATCAGATCGAATTTCAAACTTTCTAATGTAAGAACGAAAACCAAAATTCATTAGATATGAAATGGCGAGTTCAACGGCGAAAAGTTGTTTTTGTTGGAAACCGTGAAAAGACTAACATTGATATTTGGAACATGATGTAGATAAATGAGTTAATAGTGGATGGAGTGTAAAATTAGTGTTTCTTGTAACAATACCCTGACGGTTAATGTTTGAATGTTGTGTTTAACGACACACAAACTATTGAATGAATTAATCTGAAGTTGAACCAAGAATTTTTCACCGAAAGACCAAAGAAAGCCTCTACATCAAAAAGTGCCCCTTCCCACTACTAAACGGAGAACAGGGGTCAGAAGTCAACCCCATTTGGAGTTCACTTATCATTCCATTACTAAGGGATCCATGACACATAATGTTCCTCAATTCACAATTTCACCTTTTAGTGTAATTAATTAATTTGACATACACGTTCTTCTAGTTATGTTTGTTTTCTATTCTTTCATTTTGAGTGTACTCCTGAAGAAGTCGACAGATAATTGACGAAAGCTTGAGTTTAATAAAGTTTCATCAACAATGACTTCCACGCATCCCGCTGAAACATCAAAGAATTAATCTGAATTTAAGTAGCTTAGTTAACTGTTTATTTATTAAAATTTCAACTATAATTAAAACTAAGCCGTCGGCAAAAGATCACAATTAGTGATTTACATGTTTCAAATCACCAACACATTCATGTTTCTTATACTGTTTTCATTCTGCACATGCAATTGTCCCGTTTAAATACTACCATTAAAATTACGTCTAAATCTAAAATTCGGAGAAAAATAGGTAATTTGAATGAAAAAGTTTTGTTACTGGGAATTAATTCTGAGAATTACCAAAGGCAATTAAAAATCAAAGCGCGACAGGAAGGAAGACTTTTGTTTTGAAGTGCTTTAATTAATTAATTCGTCACCGTAAGTTGTTCATCAATAATAAATCGGCCATCATTTTTATCATCTTTCCTTCATACTATAGCAAGTTTTCCAGTAAAATTCTAAATGAATGTATAATTACATTTATAAGCATGGCCGTTATAAAAAACGCTGCCCTCTCAATTTGAATTCCTCATCGCTTGCATGTTCGGATTACACCTGTATTAAATGTCAAAGTAGTCATGTAACGTAGTACATGTCCAGGACATCTTCCTGTAGATCATAAAGCAATTGAATTTGCGAACAGTTTCAAACTGTATTTTTTATATAGACTATTTTGGTGTCAAAAATTGATTGACAATTTTTCTTATTGTGCAAAATTTCATTTTCATTTTGAATTATTATAATGGAAGACGGCGCATTTAATAAATAGCAAGGTATTTCTTTGGCGTCTGACTTTTCCGTCCCCAAATACTCCTGAATCTGTGCTTGTACACAATTCGGGGAGCGAAGGGTACACGTTTCTTATAGCTTCTGACAAAATAATCGAGCTAAATTTTAACATTATTCATTATTAATTACATTAACATTGCACTTAAATCTTTGTTATTAAGATGACATGACAAGAAATAGAAGCTAAAAATAAAAGTTACTGCTGTTTACATTACAATTTTCATCTTTAATTAATTTTACTTGTTTTTGATAAATGAGGGAAATGTATTATGGCTATAAAGAATATTTTTACTCACTTGGGAAATAATTAATGTTAGTACTGGCCGGCTTTTTACATGGAACTAATGTAAATAAAGAAGAGTTTCATTGGTTTCAATGACACGGTCAATGGAGCTTAATTTTAACGCTATTCAAATAAATTTGACGCCTTCCTCCTACTTAAAACTGACACAGATGCGTAAGCACAAACTGTTGAGGATGTTTAATTTATGTTTCCCTAGAAAATGTTATTTAGAAGACAGGAATTTGTTGTGGCATATTGACCTATTAAAGATTCGTTTTACACGAAAACATTGTCATATTAGATCATGTCACATCATAATGACTGTTTTTTGAAGAAGATCACAAATTTATGTTCACCTTCAAAGCGTACTATCTTGTTTTACAATAATAAAATGAATGACAACAAATAAGTCTAGTTAACTATGTAAATACTAAAATTTAAGTAAGAATTAAACATTAAAGTCAGACCAACGATTTCGTTACTTAAATTTCGTCAGTTTCTTTCTGTTGTTAAATTGCATTACAATCATGCAAGAACTGCATAATCGTAAAATATGTTTCTTTCCCTTTAATTTAAACCTGTGTGTCACGCACGCATAACGACCAGAAAGTTCGAGTAACACCTTAAAATCCAGGATGGTTGAACCTTTTTTCCTACTTTCATCCCAAATTTCAGGAGGAGGAAACGAAAGCTATCATTTACAACTTTTCTTAAATTATTCTACTTTGTGATAGAGCTGCAAAAATTGTTTAGTTTGGGTAGTTGGTGATGCAACATCCTGAAAAAAACGCGACAAGTAAATTATAATGTGTACCGAGTTTCGTTTCTGTCAATGAATGAATGCACTGAAATATATTCTTGGAAAGTTGCCGGATGAAAGAGAACAGATCAATGACTGAATGGAATTGCATATACTCCATCCCACTTTCGCACAACACTATTTCTCTCAATTCTACAACTTACGACTTTCTCTGGTTTTGCTTCCTGCTGCTAACCTTCATAAATAATGCACATGTTATTATTATTAACAGGAAATCTCGTATTTCTCCGTGTTCTCGCAGTGAATCACCGCGAGTTAAATAGTTTTTCCTTGCTGAAAATCCATCCCGGCCTTTCAGCATTCATTTGGTGCTGCTCTTCACGGCTTCGGCGTGACGAGCATACTTTTTGCAAAGGTTGCAAAGTAGCAACAGGCAGAGACGCCCTCTGCTCTTGTTCCCAGTTTTACTCATGGTAGAAGCGTGGTATCTAGCAGATTAGCTGCTTCTCACCACCTCCAAAACTTTACTTCCCTCTACGACTTTGAGAGAGCAAGGCAGATTTTGCGTTTTGCTACTGCAACGTGAGATCCTGATTTCCTCCAGCCTGTAGGAAGGCTTAAAAGTAAAAAGTAGTTAATTGTAGAGATAATTCTCTTCAACCGTGTTCATTTAAGATTTTAAATGAAATTAAAGTGTGTTGTGATATAAAAGGAAAAGAAAGGAGTTTTGCGAAGCCTTCGTTCATTTATTTCTGCACTGGTGGAAAAAGTAGTCTTGTTAGGATTCTTTTGGTTGTGTAGTCAGAAAACTACATTCATCCTTCCAAGTCATTGTTGGTTCGAAGTGCATCACCTCCTCCTCCACATCACATTCAACGAGAGGAATCAGACAGGAAGCCTTGTAGGGAAGGAAGAGCGAGAGAAATAGAATGTTTCATGTACATCATTTCTCATAATCATTGTCGTCGTCTCATTCCATTGCATCTGGAGCTAGAGACAATCGTGGCGCCTCCCAGGTCATCGTAGTTGTTGGAGTCACTGCATTTTACCCCGATTTGACGAGAAGCGAGTTCACTAACTACCTGAATCCTGCGATCGAACCTAAGCTGTGAAGAGTCAGACCGTTGCGCAAGTCCCTGAGGCATTTTGGCGAACCCAGTCCTGTGAATTTTGTGGCCTCTAAATTTGACCTGACCTCGAATCCGCGATATCTGGCGAACCCGCCAGGATTCAGTGACCTGTGACCTCCAGAAGCTTTCGGAAAATATTAGAAAATGGGTGATCCACCACCGCCCGGCGGCGCCACCGCCAAAGATGAGCCCCAAGATGCTGGTGCTGTTGCAGACGACGGTGGCCTACAACCACCACCGCCTGAAGATAGTGAACGATCGACATCCCCCAGTGGAACTGGAGGGAAAGGAAAGGGAACAAAGGTCAAAGTTCAAATGGACCTTCTCCAGTCCCAATTAGCAAATGACGAAGAATTCCTGGAACAGGAACTCAAGGCTCTGAAGGGCCGCATAAACGATGACAACGTCTCCTGCGAGGATCTCCAGGTGGAGGTGGCATTTTTCGATAACCACCTGGAGGATTATTTTAAAATGCAGCAAAAGTTTGTGGAGCTGCTTTTCAAGGAAAAGCTGAGCGAGCAGCAACGACAGCAACAACAGAATCGTCGTGAGTGGGCAAACCAGAAGATAATCCTGGCTACCATGGCCCAAAAATATTATGATAAGGCGACACTTGATGACATTGCCAGTGCCAAGCCGACCATCATCACGACGACCCCGACACCAGTGCGACCCCCTCCCATTCCAAGGAACCGAGATGTGACGGATGTAGATGTCTTCGTAGCAGACCCTGCTGCCACCAGCAACTCAAGACTGGATGTACAGGTGACGAAGACTGAGGTTCTGGAGGCTAGGCTCGGATTTGAAGCAGAGCTGTTGGAGCATGACCGTGATGCCTTGCTGCACCTGGTGACAATGGACCATGAGCCCAGCCACGACATAAGGAAGAGGATCGTGGACTTGGAGTCGCAGCTTCAAGAGTTCATGGTGCTAGCTGCAAACCACATCACCGCCCTTGGACAGGAGACGAAATGGGCTGTCATGAAGGAGTGGACGAAACGGAGGCATGAAATTAACAACTCCGTCAAGGATGCGATCGGGAGAGCTGAAATCCTGTTTGAGGATGAGGAGCCACCGGAACGCGCGAAAGCTGCCACCCCGTCTACTATCCAGCAAGAAAAGCTACCGAAACGTAAGCTACCTCAATTTGCTGGAAATTATCGAGATTGGCTCAATTTCTGGGCAATTTTTAAGAGCATCCACGAGGATCCGAGTATCCGAGTGGAGCGAAAGTTTGATTATTTAATCCAGTCGACTTTGCCGGATTCCCCACCGTACAAATTGGTGACGAGCTATCCTGTCGCGGATGAATACTACCAGAAAGCAGTGGATGACCTGAAGACCCGGTACGGAAGGAAGAACGTCCTCGTCAAAGTCTACGTGCGAGACCTCCTGAAAATTGTTGTTGAGAATGCCTCGGGAAGAAAGATGGACTTTGTTGACCTTGTCACCACACTTTCATCCCAAATCAGGAGTTTGGAGACTTTGGGCGTCGCTCACGATGACTGTGAGCAGATATTGTACCCGGTGGTCGAGTCTTGTCTACCAAACCACACATTCGAAGTCTGGCAGCATTCCGCAGATTACGAGGAAAAGTTAGAGAAGCTCCTCGCATTCCTCCAAGGGGAGGTGATGCATCAGACGGAGAGAAAGTTGGCCAACACTCAACTGTCACTGGCCACCGGCAGAGATGAAAAGAAGAAGTCGACACCACCTGAGGAGAAGAAGAAAAATATTGCAACAGCAGCAACATTTTCAAATCAGGCGACTCCCAATGAATGCGTGTTCTGCAGGGGCAGACACGAAAATCGAAACTGCAGCAGTGCCCTAAAAATGTCTCTGGACCAGAGAATGGAAAAGTTAAAAGCGGCGGGTATCTGTTGGGCGTGTCTCCGTGGTAAACACTACACGAGAGGTTGCAAAATCAAGATGAAGATCACCTGTGAATTTTGCAAACGACAAGGCCATGAAAGTTTGGTCTGTTTTCAACACGCACGGCCCGGAAATTCCCAGTCAGCTCCAGTTCCGGTGCCAGTGCCAAGTCCATATCCACCTCCAGCAACGGCAGGTCCATCCAGCGCTGCTAGCGTGGCACAACTTTCCAATGTCTCATCAGTTGCGGTTCCACTACAGACTGTTCCAGTTTTACTCCATGGGGAGAACGGCAAAACAAGAAGAGTCCGACTGATGCTGGATCCTGGCTCCCAACAGTCGTGTGTTTTGCAACGAACCGCGGAGGACCTTGATTTGAAGAAGATGAGGGAGGTGGAGGTGGTACATCAGTTGTTCGGTGGAACAGAACTGCCACCGCGAAAAGAAGAAATTCGTAAACTGTTTGTCTCCGACCCGCACGGACAACGACAATACAGTTTCGACGTTGCTTGCATTCAAGAAATTGCAAGAAAAATTATCGTTCCCCCAACCGGACCTTGGATCGAAGATTTTGCGAGGCTCGGAGTTTCTTTCCCGGATCTCCACTCCAACCTGGCTACCGTGGACGTTCTAGTGGGCAATGATGTTGCGCCCCACCTCTACACTGGTAGAAAGATCGCCCTCCACTATGGCCCAGTAGCAATGGAAACAGTGTGGGGTTGGGTCTTGTGTGGAAAGCTGCCTCACGTCGGTGCCCAGAATACCACCAGCTCCATGATGGTTACAAATTTGCTGGCTGTGGACCGACCAATCGCTGACCTGTGGTCATTGGAAACGATCGGGATTCGAGAGAGCACGGAAGTCGAGTCCAAGAAGGATTTGGAAGCCAGAACCCAGCAGCACTTCGAGAAGACTGTTTCTCGAGAAGATGACGGAAGGTACAGCGTTCATCTCCCATTCATCGAAGGCACCTCGAAAAAGTTACCAAGTAACTACTTCTTGGCTGAGAGAAGACTCCTGACAACGACCAAGAAGTTGAAGGATGATAAGCTTTGGGACCAGTACGACGCTCTGTTCAGGACCTGGGAAGAAGATGGAATGATTGAAGAAGTTCCCGATGGCGAAAAGTCTCTTCCAGCCCATTATTTACCACACAGAGCTGTTGTGAAACTGTCAAGTTCCACCACCCCCATCAGACCAGTTTTTGATGCGAGTGCCAGAGCCAAGGGTCATCCTTCACTAAATGAGTGCCTGGAGAGCGGACCAAATCTTCTGGAGCTTATACCAAGCATCTTGACTCGATTCCGGCTCTACCGTACTGGAGTGACTGCTGACATCAAGAAGGCGTTTCAGCAGATCATGGTGGCTCCACAGCACCGTGACTATCTTCGGTTTTTGTGGTGGAAAGATGCCGCGTGCAAGTCTGTGAAATTTTACAGACACAGAAGAGTCGTCTTTGGGGTCACCAGTAGCCCCTATTTACTCCTTGCGACCCTGCACCACCACCTGAAGAGCGCACCGAAGTCTCACAGTGCCACCGCCGCCCAACTGTCCAAGTCTCTTTATGTGGACAACGCGGTCGTCAGTGTTCCTGATCCTGCCGCTGCCGAAGAGTTTCGTCAGCAATCTCAAGAGTTGCTGGCGCCGGCACAATTTGATTTACGTGGTTGGGAGTTTGGCCCCACCACGGAGAAGAAAGTGTTGCCGATGTTGGGTCTCAACTGGGAGACGAAATCTGACACCCTGTCAGTCGACCCGACATCATTAAAGAAGAAGACGTGCGATGTTTCCACGCAGAGGATCGTTCTGTCCACTGTTCATTCCCTTTTCGACCCACTCGGATTCCTGGCGCCATTTGTCCTGCAGGCGAAGCTGATCCTGCGCGAGTGCGTCGACGAGAAGTTGGGATGGGACACGGAACTGCCTCGGATCCTCGCCGACGTCTTTCAGAGGTGGCTGAGCGAAGTCCCGCTCGTGATGGAAGCCACCATTCCTCGCTACACCGGATATGGAGAGGCAAAAGAAGCCCAGCTCCATTTATTTTGTGATGCGAGTGGAGTCGCCTACGCAGCAGTCGGATTTCTCCGATGTGTCATGCCAGATGACGAAGTTCTTGTGACCTTTCTCCAAGCGAAGTCACGTGTCGCCCCGAAAAAAGGAGGAAGAGGAGGCAAAAGTGCAAGTATCGCACGATTGGAACTCGTCGCTGCTACCATTGGATCGAGACTGGCCAAATCCCTGCTGCACGACATCGAAAATCCGGACCTTGACCTGTTCATGTGGACGGATTCTGCAGTTGCCCTCGCCTGGATTTCCAAAAATGGTCCATGGGGCATCTTTGTTGCTAACCGTGTGGACGAGATCCACAAACTAACTTTACTGGAGTCCTGGTACCACGTACCAGGAAAAGAAAATCCCGCTGACCTTCCTTCCCGAGGTTGCTGTGCCCAGAACCTCTTGGATTCCCGGTGGGGGGAAGGACCCATCTGGCTGAAACGCGATCTTGCTCAGTGGCCGCTTGCTATTCCTGCTGCTGACCCGGAGGACGTGGACAAGGAGAAGCGGAAGATCATCGTGTCACATCTGTTGGCGAGAGAAGACCCGGTTCTGGATCGTCTTCTCCGTATCTCCACCTTTTCAAAGATGCTGAAAGTTGTCGCATCGTGGCTACGAATCCGCCACCACCTCCAACAGAAAGTCCGCTGGCGCCATGGGGAGCCAGTGTTGCCACTACCGAGAACCGCTGAATTGATGGAGGAAGCGGAACGGTCCATCCTTCGCCATGTGCAGAAGTCGCTTCCAATTGATCCGACTTGGTTGGCGAAGAAAAACGCTTTTACTGATGATTTTGGAATCGTGCGGACGAAGACGAGGCTCCTTGAAGAGGAAGAGGCGTTCTCATCTCCCGTTCTCCTGCCGGAGAAGAATGAGTTCGTCTTCCGTTTAATTCGCCACTTACACCACCGCCACAACCATTGCGGAACGCAGATTTTGCTGGCTCGAGTTCGAGAGCTCTACTGGGTGGTGAATGGAAGAAGAGAAGTGAGGCGAGTCACCACTGGCTGCTGGAAATGTCGTGCCCTCCTGTCCGAGCGCCTCCAAGTTCCAGAAGCTCCATTGCCCACTTTCCGAACGAAAGCGAAGACTGCGTTCGAGAATACTGGAGTCGACTTGGCTGGACCGTTGTATCTTCGTGATGGCAAGAAGATCTGGATCTGTTTGTTTACGTGTGCCACCTACCGAGCGCTTCACCTGGAGATCGTGGATACCATGTCCACAGATGGATTTCTCCAGGCCCTTCGTCGTTTTGTTGCTCGCCGAGGTCGCCCAAGCCACATCTATTCAGACAACGGTCTGAATTTCATCGGGGCCAAGAAGTTGTTCGAGTCGGTCGACTGGAAAAGGGTTGAAGAGTTTGCCGCCCTAGATCGAATCCGTTGGACAACATCCGTTCCGCAGGCGCCCTGGTGGGGATCATTCTTTGAGAGAATGGTGGGATTGGTGAAGCAGTTGCTGCGTCGAGTGCTGGGAAAACGCGTGGTCCACATGGAGGAGCTCCAAACCCTCCTGGCTGAAGTGGAGGAGACGCTAAATAACCGACCTCTGACGTTCCAGTCAGAGTCGCCAGATGATCCAGTACCCCTGACCCCGAATCACTTTGCCCGAGGAAACGTCGCTGCTTTCATTCCGGAAGCAGACGTGAAGGATGGACGAAGTCTGCGAGCTCGCTATCGGAAGCTGCAGCATCTCCGCGAGGCTCTCCGCACCAGGTTCAGAAAGGAATACCTCGGGGCTCTGAAGCAGAGACACTGGCCTGGTCAAAATCCCCATCCTCTACAACCCGGAGACGTCGTGCTGGTCGAAGACCAAAATCAAAAACGAGTTCAGTGGCCCATGGGGGTCATAGTGGAAGCCATCAGGGGCAAGGATAACGTCACAAGGGCCTACAAGGTCCGTACTGCATCAGGAATCATCCTCCGCCCGGCTCAACGGCTGTTCCCGCTCGAGCTCCAGGAGGAGCTCGCATAAGTTTATTCAATTTAAGCATTCTTTCTTTTTTACTTTTCCAAGAGAAAAAGTATTAATAATTTTGTTGTTTTTTTTTTTTATTTTAGGTGCAGCCGGAGGTGGACGGCTTTCTGGGACGTTTCCCATCGTAGTTTGGTGCCCGATCCATCCTCCGCCTGCGCCGCCTTTTGTGAAGATTTCCAGTCTGGACGAGACCCAATTAACGGCA
>VYYJ01003913.1:0-14946 GCA_021029165.1 Cyphoderus albinus
CGTATAAGCGCCATTTCGTAAAGCGCCATTCTTCCGAGCGCCATTTTGTATAGGCACCATTTCGTTCAAGCGCCATTTCGTAAAGCGCCAATTTTCCGGGCGCATTTTGTTAAGCGGCTTTCCTCCGCGAACCAGTAAATTGACAGAGTGTTAAATACTGCACTTACTTAACAATATAGCTCCGCTAATAATTACAGAGTGTCAAATCATTTTTATTAGGGGCCCTAATTAAATTTCACAAAATTCTACTCATATTGTAGAATTGAATTTTCGTCAGAGGAAAACAATTTATCGATTTAACTTGAAAAAGAGGCTGACTAATGAAGAATGTTTTTAATTCGAGATGGAGCGAAACAGGAAAAATAAAAATAAAGTACAAACTAAAATTGATGATACCTATTTTAAAATATCTGACGATACAGACTTTAACTAATTCGCAATTTGTTAGGAGAGACTTTAGGCTTGAGAGGGCCAGACTCAAACTGAAAGTAGATACTTGGTGTAAAAGTAAATTTTTTGAAAATTGTTCAAGCTGAAAAATATAACTGTAAATTAAATTAAATAAAGCATTTGGAATTTATCAACCCAGCAGTAAAGCATTCAAGGTGCAGCCAATCCAGAAATCCATGAAATTGAAGGAGGTCAACCAGTCGAAAAAATTGACCTGTCCCATCCTCACCTTTAGAATCGGCCAAGACCGAAAGACCTTTCGGAACCAGGGATTCCTCTGCAGAGCCACGTTACTCTTCTCATCAACTTCTCCGAATTTGCAAAAACTTTCCCCAGAGCCCAGTACACCAACAACAGGACAAGCAGTCCGGAAGCGACGAAAAACTGAAATTGTGCCAGAACCATGTTTGAGTGAAACTTGATAATCGAGAACAAGCAGATGGTCACACAGAGTAAGGTCTGAAAATGGCCCAATAAAATTCCGTCCGATTGATGAGCTTTGTTGAAGCAAGTTAGGAGCAACTGCATTTGGCGAAATGATGAAATCGTACCTTGGATGATTTTTGCATCCACTTTGCTTAGTACTTGTATCATAATTCTTTAAAAATAAAAAACACGATGCTTTTGACCCGGAATTTTTTTAAATTTTGTTGTCAGAATTTTAATTTTCCAACCTTTGCAAATCACAAATGTAACGATTCAGATTCACACAGGATATGTTGGTGAAGCAAATGATTTCTGACTGCAGCTCCAATGAGCCTCGTCTCGTTATCGCACCAATTCAAAAGTACACTACATCATCAATTTGTACTACTTTTCTACCAACTTCGTCACACTTTAGTAAATTTTAGTGGTTTTTAAATATTGCAGATGCCAATTGCAATTTTACAAAGTCATTTTACCCTCTCACTAACTACGACCATTGAAGAATTACCATCTTTTCGTTAAAATTACAGCAGTTTCAACCAAAAAGCATAGTAAGAGCGTCAGAGTAATGCAAACTCAGGAGTAAGGTTAAAGTAACGGACAAAGTTTTACCTACCATATTTACCCAAATAACAGCCAGGGCGTTAAATTAGGAGTCCATAAATTGATGAATTAAAGTAATAGTTAGACTGTTTGCTAATTGAAATAATTAAGTCAATCAATGTTTTTCGTATATGATATTTACTTCTTACTGGAACCTTTAGGCAACCAATTGGCCCTTTATTAATGTTATGAATGTTTACTGTTTATCATAAATTCAGTAAAATGTAATAGATATCAATTGATAAATGACTATCAAAAGCTATAATAAGACATGCATAAATGGTTTCAAAAATGTCGTAGATTGGTCAGACATGACAAATATTTTTCGCCAAAATTTTAAATATAGATAATTTTGGGGACAGGAAATCCATTGTTGACATCCATTTAGCCGCGGAAACTCATGTTTGTACTTTATTAATGCAATTTTTCAAAATTCTCTAAAGTTATTCAAAGTTTGAAAACTACACTAATGTGAGGTGTGCTACCTTGCCTTCCCATCGCATTTTCTATCTTTCAATCAACCCAACAGCAAAGCATTCACGGTCCAGCCGATGCAGAAATCCAGGAAAGTGAATGAGGTAAACAAGTCGAAGTAGTTGACCTGTCCCATCCTCACCCGGAGAATCCGCCAAGACCTAAAGACTCTCCGGGACCANAAATCCAGGAAAGTGAATGAGGTAAACAAGTCAAAGTAGTTGACCTGTCCCATCCTCACCTCGGAGAATCGGCCAAGACCTAAAGACTCTCCGGGACCAGGGATTCTTCTGCAGAGCCACGTTGCTCTTCACGCTCCTCATCAACTCCTCCGAATTCGCAAAAACCTTCCCCAGAGTGCCGTACACGAACATCATGATAAACAGCACTTGAATTCCGACAGAGACGAAAAACTGAAATGGAGCCAGTACCATTGTCGAGTGAAAGCGGATGATTGAGAGCAAGCACATGGTCACACAGAGCAGTATTTGACAAACGCCAACTAAAATTCCGTCCGATTGATGAACATCGTTGAAGCAAGTTAGGAGCAGCTGCATCTGGCGAAAACACGAAACCGTGCCTGAGATAAATTTTGTCTCCGCTCTTTCTGATACTTGCTTTAAATTCCTTATCAAAATAAAAAGATTAATATTCAAAATTTGGATTTTTTTATTTTTCCTTTTTCAGATTTTTATTGCCAACCTTTGCAGGACATGAATATGACGATTCACATTCACGCATGGTATGAAGGTGAAGCAAATGATTTCCGAAATGAGCTCCAAGCAGAGACCGGTCAGTGTGAAACTATTGACCATCACCACCCAAATCTTGATGAGAGTCGAGTAGACATTCACCACTCCTGTCTGACACACGGGAATGAATAGTGAACCCGAGATGTCAGCCACACAGGGAAAAGTCCACATCACCTTGAGACGACCAGCCAGCATGATCACAACATTTACAGCAGTGTTCCAAAGCAAATTTTGCAGGTCAGATGACCCTTGTCTTTGCGAGCAGTTGCAATTCCCCATGTGTGGCTCGTTGCCCCCACTTGCTCTTCCAGGCGAATTCCCGCATTGTGCAGGTTCACCAGTTCCTTCCCTTTGCGAATGTGGCTCGTCGTGACCAGGCAAAATGAGATGAAGGAAACGACAATGTAAATGACTTGCAACATAGTAGAAGCGTCGTCGATTTCCTTCGCCGCCTGTTCATTGTAGATTTTCACCGTTTGAAAAATCGCAAATAAAATGAGAAAGCAGGCGAATCCCAAACGAATTTTGTAACGCCGAAGGAATTTTACTGACTTTTCCAGATGGATTTTATTTGTTTCACGGTGGTAGCGGAAAAGCGTTGCGAATTGGTACCTGGAGAAAGTGAGGTATGCGGCGATAAAGTTTTTGCACAGTTCTGATGTTTCCGAGCTCGTGTTGCAGAATAGAATTTGAAATTACTTGAGTTTGAAAAATTGCCAGTAAAAAATATTTCGGACATATTTTTACATGTAACGGAATGGTCTTAGCGTTAACCATGAGACAAATCATCCGCACGCTTTTGTCGCGTCGGTATAAATGCTGCTTCGCAGTTGCAGTCCAGACTTATTTTCGTTAAAAATATCATTCTGCATTTTATAAAATGCATGATAACATTAAATTTTCGTCTCGTCACTGTCAATGTTTTCCACTACATGTCGCGTCTCTAAATTTGTTATTTTTCATATAAATGTTTCATAGTACATTCTTCACTGGTAAGGTGCATGAAAAAATGTCGGGTTTGGTTATGTCGTGTCAGAAAGCTGCCTATGTTTAAAAATTAAATTTAAATCCGCCGTTAGGAAGTCGAAAGTCGAAACACCCTAATGTGGTTCAATGCAAATAAATTTTGTATACTCACTCACGTAGTTGTTAACATTCAAAACATGAACCGTGTACATGTATAAATATGTATAAATTAGCGGACACCTCCGTTTCAATTTTTCTCATTGTCACCCTCAACGACCTCAACGGCTTAATATTTAAAGACCTATCCACTCCTTTTTTGTACCCTCTAACCGTTTTGTCTACATCGAATTTGTCTGAAAACACAATAAATTAAACATGAACATGAACAGTATTAAATTACATTTCCAACCGCGCAAGGAAATGACTTTATTAATCGCTGAACTAAGCACTTTTATTAATAAAACAAGTGAATAGATTTTACCGTAAAATTTACTTTTATTTGTACTGGTGTTAAACAAACTTCTAAATGAAGAGAAAAAAAACGCAAAAGAAAATATTTCCTAATTTTTACATGGACGTAGTAAATGTTTTTGACAGAATTCATTTATTGCCATTTCCGAGAGAATGGATGGATTTTGTCGCGATAAACCGCAAGCTAAATTAGAAAATAAAGAACACAACACGATTCGCGATACTAAATTACTGCAAATTATAAATTTTTAGTTTGATTTTTTCTCCATTTACAAAAGTTAAGGAGTTAAACGCCCGTAGAATCATTGGCCATTGTTAGCTATGCTGCAAAACTAATGCAGTTTTCCCCCTTTTAACATCTGAAAATAGACAGCAAATCAAACCAAAATTCAATTTACAGTAATTTTGTATCGCGATTCGTGTATTAAATATTGGTTTGTAGTAGCGGTCGAAACCTTTATTGTTTAAATTAAAAATATCTGTGTTTATTTTCCAAAAAGCAGGACGCCACTAAAACTTTCCTTTTCCAGCGTATCTGCTCCCTTTCAAGAATTAAATTTCATAAATTTTCAATTCCATTTATTGGTATGTATTAGATTCTCGCTAAAGCTTTCAAAAAATTAAAATTAAAAATTAAAATAATTAAATAAACCGTCACTTTCATTGCAATAAATCCAAATTCGTACACGTGAAGCGATTGAATCCACCTGATTACTAAATTTTGAACACTTCATCTAAGAGACGACCAAACGACGTCCTAATAATACAGAAGGGTCACCAAAGTATAGTAAGTAAATTGAGAAGAAGTAATTAAATGCCGCGTTTACTTCACATTTAGTTCAGGTAATAATTAAAGAGGATTTACAATTTCTCACGCAATATCAATTTTAAAGTGAATGGGGAATTTATTGAGTTTAAATAATAAATATAAATTAAATACTTCATTAATTATTATTGAATGATTCTATTCTAAAGTAAGAGAGAGAAGGGTCGTATTAAGGCAACGGGATTTGGCCTGCCATATAAACACACTGCACTGCCAAACACGCTGCTACACTGCCAAATTCCGTTGCCTTAATACGACCGAGAGAAGAGAGAGCATTAAAACTATTAAGACATAATTTTCTTCACTTGTATAAAAAATGCCAATTTTAATTTTCATTACAAGTCGGGGAAATGCAGGAACCGTATGAATTTATTCCAATGATATTATTTTTAAACACTTCTTCGAAGTAATTTTCTTTTTTTTAATACTTGGTTGCCCAACTGTTCGATATCACCATGCTTGTGGCGTTCTCGAAAGCACAGGTGTCTCTTGTCTTTTTGAACCTTGAATGGAATTTCAAATGTAATCGTACAAACAATGAAGCAGGCAGCGAGAAATCAGGTTAAGTTTTAAAATAATTTAGTAGTTTAATTTAGTTTAGTAGTATATAGTAATTTATCCCTGTTATAGTAGTAATATAATGTCTGTTTTTAATTAACATAAGTGAAGTAAAGGCTTTATTTGTGTGAAGTGGTCTCAAATTTGAAAGTCATATTTTGACTTTTCTGATTTCAATTTTTTTTATTAGCGTTGATTGATTTTGAATTGAAAATGTTAAAAACACCAACCCTGTCCTAGATTGATTTTTCCCATGTTAAATCCCATAAGAAAATAAAAATGTTCGAGGTCATATCTCAGACTTTTGTCGCTTATCCATCCTAAGATTTGCGCAATGACTACCATTTATAAGTGGAACCTTTTGTGAAAATCTTAGCTCGAAATTCAATTTGTTGATCGTGATGTTTACTGTTAGTGACACTTCAGAAGATTTCAGGATTTTTTTTACATTTGAGTTTCCATTTCCTAAGAATAATATTCTATAGTATTTTTTCGTGTGTATGATGGCAAAATGGTCCTTAATTAATTAATGAATTAATTAAACTTAATTATAGTAAAATGGAATCATAATGCTAATCATAATTGTGAAAGGAATTCAAATAATATTTTTTATACACTCATGACTTGTGAATCGATTGCCTTGAAATACTTACAATGGATTAAAAGTTAAATATGACTGAAAGATTCATTGCTATTTAATTATCTCGATTTGACATTTAAGAATTTGCTTTTATCCTTAAGATAAATATGCGCTTTTATGCATCAGTTTGTTTAATACAATGTTCAATTAGCAATGAAAAGTCGAGTTTTTAAATATAATTAATAATTATCACCAATCCGTGTGCATAATGTTACTTATTTATATTGCTATGATTCGTATCGTACATAACACAACTCGTAACTTTTTTTGTTCCATTTCAAATCAACCAAATCTCTGGCCGTCACTCATCTGATTAACGAAATTTAACAATTTCAACCAAAGAAACGTAATATTAGCGTCACAGTGAAGCAGATTCAGAAAAGTAAAGGACAAAGTTTTTAAATACCATATTTATTCATATTACATTCCCGACGCAAAGATTAAATTAGCATTAAATAAACTGATAGTCAGACTATCCATTGATTGATATAATTAAGCAAACAAATTTTTTCTATTATATATTTATTTAATTTTATGGTTTGCACGAAATTACTACTTATTATTACGTGGTCAATATTCATGTTTCTGACAACGAGATGGTTTAATGTCTCCAAAAAAATAAGGAAACTTTACATATTTAATATCAGTTATCAGTTAGTTGAATATAAACATGCATTGAGTGTAAAAGTTTCAATAAATATTTAGCTGATTAACTTTAATTATTTAACATTTTGTCATTTTTAGGTTTAACGTTTTAAGAAGGAAAAACAATTATGATAACAATATTTAATATAATTATTTAATGCAATTCTGCTATGTTAATTATAATATCTTTAGAACTTACATATAAAAATAATTCAAGCATATGATGAAGATAATGAATCTTTCCTTTAATTTAAACGGCAATTGCTACGATTTCTTTACTGAAGGCGTCGAGGTTTTACTTAAATAATTATTTTAAATCTTAATGTAACTTTCAACTCTTTAACTAACGTAAGTTTAAAGCAAACTGACATCATTTTCTCAAAAACGCAAAAAAAATCTAATCACATCGGAATGAAACACTAAACTAGAGTTGACGGTTTTAGATATTTCTCGCCAATTAACATTGTTTTAAAAAAAATAATTTACAGTAGACCTTTTAATTGAATTTATTTGGCTTGTAATAAATTTGTATTAACTTTTATTTTTTGTTGGTTTTTAAATGCAAATTTGAATATGTAACTCAACAAATCAATTTAAACCAGCTTCATACTGAAAATAGAAATATTTTCTCGACGTTCTTTCCACTTTCTGGTTCTTCTTGTCGTCTATGGCAAATTAATCTTTAAAAATTTTCTAGTCCCGCCTAATCCCGCTATGCCATACTGCCTATATTTAACACGGATGTTAGAGTTACAGATGAAAGAGGAAGGCGATAAAATGCAAATGCGTCTCTTCAATTGCTACCGGAATGGCATTGCGCACAGGAAAGCAAAATGAGGTATCGATTTGTTGCTATTTGTTTAAGTTTAGAAGTGTTTAATAAAGTGTAAATGACTAAATTGTACTTTAAAAATTGGTATGTGATTTTATTTTTATTGCGAAACGTCTTATTTCCGAAACTGAATTATTGCGATAGCATGAAAAGTGCGATTTCAAAAACTGCGAACATTTGTCCTAGCGGAAGCATGAAGTGCGAGATATTTCCGGCATCCACTTTTTAGTATTAGGCAAGTATTGTCTTAGAAGCTTTAGTTGTTTGATTTAGGCTCAAACTAGTTTAGGTACATTAATCATTTAACTCTTTCCGTGCTCTTAGTTGTGCACGTAATTAATTACAAAGCAACGTCGCCTTTTTTTAAACATTTTTGTTTTCATTTCGAGCTTGTAAAGTAGTTAACGCTTTGTAGTGAAATTCCAAGGCTTTTCACATCACATTTATTCATAGTGGTGGAAAAATTAAAGAGCCGTGGTTTTTCTCCCAGGGTTTTCTCCTGAACCAGTACATCATCATCCTCACCTCTTACTCTTTTTCTCCTATCTTCATACAATTCAGCGGATTTCAAGATTTCTTTTAAAATTCAGTTAATTGCTTGAATTTCTGTCCACACGCGTCGTGTTTTTACTTTCTAAAATCATTTTTAATTTTAATGTCGCTTAAAGTTCCTTAACTAACTACATATCACGGCCGGCCAACGATCACAAATGATTGGTCATCTCTCAATTCAATAGCAAAGCATTCACGGTCCAGCCAATGCATACCTAGATGTTAGAATTTGCATTCTAAGTGTAACAAACAGAATATTAATTTTAAACTGAACTGACCAATAATTATAATTATTCAATAAACAAATAATTATTATTTGTTACACCAGGATCGGAAAACTTGGGCAGGTAAAGTGCAATGCATAACATTTCTCTGGATGAGTTGATGAATAATAATTATTAGTTAATTAGTTATTTAATTTTCACAGCGAATTGGACTAGCTTCTTTGCTTAATTATCTTTAAACTAATAATTACCCACAATTCCTACCCAACTAACATTAATTAAGTAACTGCCTAACGCTACACACTAATAAACAACTAATTAAACTATTTACTAACATGGCAGCCCCAGAGAATAGATTGCTCCATTAAAAAGGGATATCATAGGGATTAATAAATTAATTGTCACTGGTAATTTTAAGTTATCTGTGATTTTTAGAGCGTATAGAGATTCTAATTTTAATTCATCACAGATTTTAGTCAGTTCAAGTCTTATCAGTAGATACATAGTGAGATTTATTGCTGATGCTACTTTTACTTCATTTTTCTCTAAATCAACCTAACAGCTCAGCTCGCAGGAACGTATCTTAATTAAATTAAACTGTGATTATACTAATAACTGTGTTATCGGCGTCGTAGTTTCACTTCAACCCCAACTCAAGTCTTTAAACTCAAGTAAATTACTTAACTTTTGATTTACTTTACTTTTATTTTTCACAATCTGTCATCATAAATCTACATTGCATGAAAATACGTTATTTGCTAAAGTGAAAAGTTAATGTTAATTATGATTATGAAAGTAAATTAAACTAATGTCTTTTTATATTAATTGATGACTTGTTGATCGATTGCCTTCAAACCATAAAATATGGTTGAGAAATTAATGGCTAATTAATCATTCCCATTCGGAATTTAAAAATTTGCTTCTACTAGCACATATTCCTTTAAATGTTTAATTATTTTTATTCACTTATTGAACTTTATTTTATAAAGAATCGCTTTTATGCATTTGTTAGCTTGACACTATGTTCAAATAGCAATTAAAAGACGAGTTTTTAAATCAAATTAATAATTATAAGTCCATTGTGCATGAAGTGAAGTGCCATTTTTTATGCAACAATTAATTTGAATACAATGATATGAAAAATGTTAAATTCACTATTTGCACTGTTTCGAATGCAAGTTACCCCTTGATCGTACCAGTAGTTAATAAAATAAAATAGGAGTGAACGTCAGAACTAATGCTGATCCGACTTTTGAGAAATACAGCAGATATTGCAAAGTCACATTGTGAATCAACACAATTTTCTAAAAATGCCAAAGTTTATTGCTCAATGTTTACGGAAACTTCTTCATGTGTCTCCCACAAACGCAGACGTTCTAAATTTTCTTCTGCACTTTATTCTAAGGAAGTTGTGCCCTTTTTAATAAAAACTAAATAATACTTAATGTCAGCGTGAAACAAGATACTACATCTGTTAATATTATTACGGGAATTTCATCAAAGAAACAAACGAAAGGCGCCACAGTACAGAAAAGTCAGCAAAGTATAGTAAAGTAAATGACAAATTAATTAAATACCGTATTTACTCATATTATAGCTCAGGCGATAAATAAAAGTTAACGTTAGGTGTATGTGGTGAATTCAAATTTGTGTTTAGGTAAACTTCCACAATTGGCGTAGAATGACATTTAAAACAAATTTGAATAGAAAAATAAAACTTAATTAATAACAATCAATAGCAAAGGACAAATTAATAACAATATCAATTAAAAATGAACATAGCAATAAAAATGAAGCAAATTTTAATAATCATCCTGTAGTATTTTTTTTCATTTTTTTGGTCTTGTAATTCAAAGTCAAATATTAAAAATCTTTATAAAATATTAAATGTTGCTTTTGAAATAGTCCGTTTTTTATTTGTAAAATTGTGCAATCATGGTGAAATTACAGCGTTTTTTATACAGCTCATTTATTTAATGGTCAGGAGCTCTAGTACATTTATTTAATTTGTATATGTAGAATATCATGGGCTTCAATAAATAGATTGCCACTGACACTTCCGTGATACTTTTTCTTGTTAATGTTAATAATTTTATTTTTTAATCTTCACTTCAGTTCATTATCATCATTTGCTGACATTTGTGTGACATTGTTGAATCAAAAATTACCTCGAGGTCAGGCATTGAAATAACTTTATGGAACACCATGATAAATTATTCACAATGTTTGTGCGAAACACACATTTGACGTGATTTAATTTTGAAATTGATTTTTATTTTGAAAATAATTAATAATAATTTATTTAAATATAAACATAACGGAAACTTAGCTTACAAGTTTACACTTACCTAACATATTGTATTTAATTTTTGATTTAACATACATATTTAAAATTTTATCACTTTTGACCCTAACGTTTTAACAAGCTTTACTTTCTGTTGGCCTCAAATTAAACAAACACAAAAGCTTTGAATGAATAATTTGTTAAATCGTCGAATCATTAAGGCTAAGGTTTCCGTCTGAGCCTTCCCTCGTTAGCGCACCAGTTCACATTACATCACATCATCCTGAATTTTTACTTCGCCGCTAATTTAATGTGATGCTACTATTTTCATTATATACAACATCTTAACAGCTTACATATTTAGATCACCATCTAATGAATCTTCATTTAATTTAAACGAGGATTTCTTTGATTTCTGTGTAGATGACGTCGTGGTTTTACTGTTTTTTAATTATTTTTAATTTTAATTTCACTTAAAACTATTTAACCATCTAAAGTTTAAGCAGAATGAGATCAATTTTATTTCGTCAAGAACGCAGAAATTCTAGTCACCTCAGAATGTAAAAGTAAACTAAGTAAAGATGACGGTATTTTTTATTTCTCCCTAATTAGCATATAGACATGCTAGTATAATAGTGAAAATAATCCATTTATCCAAGTAAAAAGTTAAAAAATGGATTATTTAATTGAATTGAATTTAATTGACATTTATTATTTATTGAAACTATTTTAATTTGTATATGGAATTGATGGAAGATTCTCCAGGTAAAGTTTTATCAGAGGAAAGTGGCACTAATTAAGTTTTTGAGCATTAATCAATTACATTCTAATAAATGATTGTTGGATTGAAATGTGCTGGCCGAATAAGGCAACTTTTCTAATAATGGCACGTATTTTATTAGAAGCTATCGTTGTTTGATGAAGTCTCAAAGCGGGTAACAGGAATCATTTAAGTCACTTTTCTTCTACAAGATTTCCACTGTATAATTAGAAAGTGAAACAGCAAAAACAGTTAAAACATTCAAAATTGTGAAAAACTGAATGGAATCCCGGAACAAATACAATAAACATCGAATATTTCAATTTTTACAATTTATTCAATTGACTTTCTTAGGCAGTCGCATTTGACCATACTAAATGATTCATAGTGAATTTTCCAGAGCTGTCCCCGTCACCGAAAGAAATAAAATTAATGGATTTAATAATAGGAATCAATAAATTGATTGCCACTGGTATTTTTTGCAATTAATATAACGTTTATTCTTTGAGGGTATAGAGATTTTAGTTTTAATTTGTGACAGATTTCAAGTCAGTTCAAAGATACATTGAACTGACATATTGCTGCTGCTTATGTGATTGTAATGTACATATACATGAAATGCTACTATGTCATACGTTTATTATAATATCTTACGTTAGATCTTACGCATTTAATTGATTCAATAAGGATAAGCAAAATAAGAAATCTTTACTCTAAATTAACCAAGAATTACTTCGGTGTCTGTGGACACGGCGTTGGGGTTTACTTAAAAATCATTTTAAATCTTAATGTCACTTTAATTTTTTTAAATAACTAAAGTCTAAACCAGACTGAGATCACTTTTATTTTGTCAAAAATGTAGAAAATCTATTCACATCGGAATGAAAAACTAAACTAAAGCTGACGGTTTTAATTTCTGTGAGAATCGGCCAAACCTAAAGACCTTTCGGAAGCAGGGATTTCTTTGCAGAGCTCTTGACCCTCTTCATCAACTCGTCCGAATTCGCAAACATTTTTTCCAGAGCCCCGTACACCAACAAAAGGACAAAGCAGCCCTTTGCTGCCGGAAGCGACGAAAAACTGGAATTGTGCCAGTACCATTTTCGAGTGAAAGCAGATAATCGAGAACAAGCAGATGGTCACACAGAGCAGAACGTTACAAACACCAATTAAAATTCCGTCCGATTGATGAACATCCTTGAAGAAACCCTGGAGCAGCTGCATCTGTCGAAAAGACGAGATCGTACTTTGGATGAATTTTGTCTCCACCTGGTCTGATACTTGACAACCCCCATTCGCGATCACCGAGTTTGCAGCAGTGTTCCGCATTATTCTGCAGGCCAGATGACCCTTGCAAGACAAGGTCTTGTCTTTCATAGCATTTCCATTTACCTATTTGCGGCTTATTGCCCCAATTTGCTTTTCCAGAAGAATTCCCGCATTTTGCAGATTCGCCGGTTCCTTCCCTTTGCGAATGTGGCTTGTCGTGACGAGGCAAAACGAGATAAAGAAAACTGTACGGTAAACGACATGCAGCAGCGTAGCAGCGTCGTCGATTCCCAGTGCCACCTGCTCATTGTGGAATTTTGGCAACTTTTCCAGGCAGATTTTATTTGTTGAATGAACACAATTTTGATATCCTGGAAGTCTCGGAGGATAAAATGCTCCATTAAATTAAAGAAATGGGATATCATATGGATTAATAAATTAATTGCCACTGGTAATTTCAAGTTATCTAACTTGCTTTTCAGAGCCTATAGAGATTCTAGTTTTAATTTGTCACAGATTTGAGTCAGTCCAGGACTTATCAGTAGATACATAGCGATATTTATTGCTGTTACCGATGCTGCTTTTACTTTATTTTTCTCTCCATCAACCACAAGCCACCAGCCATTAAAAACGTCTAATTTAAATTTGAGTGTGATTATACCGATAACTGTGTAGTCGACGTCGCAGTTTTACTTCAAATCCAAACTCAAATCTTTAAACTCAAGTTAATTACTTAACTAAATTTGATTTACTTAAGTGAAAATTCTCACAATCGCTCAACATAAATCTTTTATGGTACATTTACATGAAAATACTTTATTTAAAGATAATTTTAATTATAATTGTTAAGAGAAATTAAAGTTATGTATTTTTATATTAATTAATGACTTGTTGATCGATTGCCTTCAAACCATAAAATATGGTTGAAAAATTAATGGCTAATTAATTATCCCCTTTCGGAATTAAAACATCTGAATCTACTAACGCGTTTTCCTTCAAATGTTTTACTATTTTGATAAATGCACGTAAAGATTCACTTTTATGAATTTGTCAGTTTGACACAAAGTTCAAATAGCAATTAAAAATTGAGTTTTTAAATTTCCTTAATAATTATAAGTCCAAGTGTGTGTGCATGAGGTAATGTGACATTATTTATGCAGCAATTAATTTGAAGTACCATGATATGAAAAGTAATAAAATGAAATTTAATTTTGCACATTATCCAAAGCAAGTTGCCTTTTGACCACACCTTTTGTCAATAAAGTGAAATAGGAGTTAAACTCATGTCAGTGCTAATTCGATTTTTGAATATTACGGTAGACATTATTGCTATGAGAGTTGTATTTTGTAAATACAATACTAAAAATACGTAAAATCGCGTATCTTATTATTACAATAATTGCGTTTCAACCAAAAACGTAGCAATAGCGTCCGCGTAAAGCAAATTTTAGAAAGCAAGTAAGCTCAAAGTAATTGACCAAGTTTTAATACAATATTTACTCCTACTACAGTCCGGAAGCTAAAATCAAAATCTGTAGTCAATAAAGTAATAGTCAGACTATTCATTGATTGAATTAATTAGGCAAATCAAATTTTTTCTTGTTACACATTTATATAATTTGTAGGTTCACAAGAAACTAATGCTTTTATAACAATGTAATTTTTTCTCTTTTCACGAATGTGATTTTTCCCTAAGAATAAATAAATAACGAACACTGGCATAATAAAATTATTCAGTTAGTTAAATATAAACATGTCGGAAATTGAAAATAAAATTGTACACCTAATGTATATTATATTTAGCTTATTAACTTAACTTATTTCAAATTGTTCTCATTTTTAGCTTTAACACTTCATACAAGCTTTGCTTTGCATTGAAGCGCAAAGCTCTTGAAAAAATCATGGCTGTGCCAACGATGTCACAGTCTCACTTCAAAAATAAAATAATTTTTAAAATTTTAAATCTCAAGTGGCATGTAAAATGACTTAAGTAACCCAATAACTGAAACTAATTTAAGTAAACTGAAATCACTTTTTTTCTCGAAAAAACGCAAACTCTATTCAACTCGGAATGAAAAACTAAACTAGAGTTAACGCTTAAATTCCTCTTCTTGACGAGTAACATGATAAAAAGTGAATTATGTCAAAAATGATTATTTAATAGAATTTTATTTTATTTTTTAGTATTGACAAGTTCAAATGTTTGTTGGTTCT
>VYYJ01003914.1:0-14941 GCA_021029165.1 Cyphoderus albinus
AAATCCAGAAATATTATTGAATGCATTCCCTATTTAATACATTATGGCCATATTAATCCTTGTTTTTCTTCCTAAGACCCCCGATTACACAACGATAAGATTTTTAGCTTTCTTAACGTACATTGTCAGAGAAAGCGATTTTATGTAATAAGATGAAATTCAAGAATAAAATATTCTGGATTTGGATATAAGTGAATGTAGTGAATTGTTTGTTTTGAATCCTTTAAATCAAAAATTCCCCCGACTTGGTAACAATTAAATTGAGGAAAAGAGCCATTGCCATGAATTACAGGTAAGTTTTTTACACCAAATCTCGAGAGAATAATAAATGATGTATTAGCTATAAGAAGAAGCATTGTCGCAGGTTAGTTGCTGGGGGCGTCTACGCTATTGGAGAAATGTTCAAGAATGAGCGACAGAGAAAAGAAGAAAAGCGACAGAGGAGGGAGCACCTCCAGCACTGCAAAGATGATGAAGAACGAAGGCGCCGCGATAAGGATGACCGCCGCCGCCGCTGCGACCGTGACAGGGAGAACATGCGCCGGCATCTAATGAACAGTTCTTGGAACTGAATGTCAGTAAAAATTTCATTTTTTCTTTATTTTCACAGTTTTTCTATTTTGTTTCGGGTCACCATCAGTTTTATCAACTTGATGTGTATTGACATTTGAAACTGGATCCAATAAACCTATTTTATGGATTTTATTATCATGAAATTTATATACATGAGAACTCATTTACCAAATAACTTGGAATACTTTTAAATGTGATTCAAATTTATAAACTTTTATGCAGAAAATAACCTATATCTCAAACATTAAACTTAAAAATTTTAATTTTAAAAATTATAATGTTTTTCCACTAAAACTTTGAAATTTTCATTTTAAATAAAATACATAAAATAAATTTTAATTAATGTGACGATTTTTGCAAAACTGTGTCGATGGAATGAGTTTTGACACGGGGCATCTCAGCGCTATACCTGGAACGACTCTGAGGGAAAAGTTAAGTCATGTACATATGATAATCGGTATTACGTGAGATGGCAACTTTTCATGACTCTTTAAGAGTATTTTTTTTGCAATGTTTTCTTTTACGATAAAATAAATCATGCACATGTAATTGCAATTAAATTAGTCAAAACTTAATAAAAAGCAAAAATCTGTGTTTTTTAATGATTTTATAGCAACCTGCATTTCATAAAATATTTCGAAATGAAATAAGTTTTTGCTATAAAATGTTCAAAATCTGACTTCATATTCTTACTCAGAAGGTCAGAATTGACCAGAAAAGTTATTTTTATGTTGTAGCAAAGGTTGGTTGACTACGATATAACAAGCTCAAAGAGTTCTTACAGAAACAATTATGTAATATGGTAAACTATCATTTACATTACAGTAGTTCACTATTTTGCTTTTAGGTTAATAGAATCAAATTTGTTGTTAACAAGTCAACCGAATTATATTGTTAGCGAGATGTATTATGTATGTAATATTGAAAGTCAAGAGCAGATAGTAGTGATTTACTAAGTTAATATAATTGTTTTATGTCTTGGACATTTGCTTGGACAAAGCACACTAGTTTTGAAACTGGAACAGTTTTGACTAATGTTGCAATTGCTTATTCTACATGGAGCTAAACTAAACTAAAAAGTATCAAATGTTAAAACCTCAAAACTCAAGCTCAATTTCAGTCACCAAATTTCCTGTCAGGGCGAGAATAAAACGATCTTCTACTTTGTGGGTGTGAAACTGGGGTATTCACATTATTCAAGAGATTCAATAAAAACACTACAAATTCGGCATTGTATTTAAATACACGATATCAGATTTTACATTGATCCGTATCGCCACTAGAGAAGTTGGCAAAACCGTTAAAATTATGATTAGTGCATTTATTAATTTAGAGAATAAAACTATGAAATGGTGCCTATAGCTTGGCATGTTATACTATCGTATTTGAAAGAAAAGTGAGGAATACTTACATAAGATTATAATACTATTATACTAAGCATTCTGTTTGTTTCAATGATTGTACAGAAGTGACCTTTTAAATTCGTCGCCATACACGTTCGTTCGTAAGATAAAACTCCACAGTAAATTGACATTCAACGACATCACTTTCCACAATTTCCAAAGCAGAATTGACAGCGTTGCATCATCCTTGCTGAATGAAAGCGAAAGTGTTAATATTAGCAAAACTAGTATATTCTCTTATTGGACAATCTGTTGCATTCGACCTTCCTAATGCACCTTCGTTTTAGACAGTTAGTAAGGATGGAAAATCTTGCATCCTTTCATGAGAATCGTCGTGGTGATACGAATGTCACACACGAATTTTTTATTCACAAGCAACTACATCATTACTAAAATCATATTCATCTATTTCTCATCACTCCTCAATTGAAATGAATGACGACAGGATAACCGTTTGATCAGTGGCGAAGCCCATGCAGCTTATTATCACCAAAACTTTTGTGGTGATTGTTTTCAATGAAGTGTCTGTTCATTTTCACCAATTTAAATGTATAAAGTAACAGGAAAATGCCTTGTCCATTTTATTAACCATCCAAGTTAAACATTCTGAAGAACTATTTATCTAGTTGGACTTTTGCCGTGTCAGACAAAAATGTCTGATACACATTGAAGGAAGTGAAATTAATTAATTTTGATGAGCAGAGTCGAACAATAAGTCTGCCACAATTAAATCTTTTCTTTTTTATCCATATCTAATTTTCAACCTGTTTATTTATTGATTACATTATACATGCGGCGATCTTCTATTATGTTTTGTTTACCTTTGTAATATAACATTGGCCAAGAAAAATCGCGTACGATGTTAGCCAAATATCTGCAATTGATATTATTACCTGTTTATGTTTGCAACTAACATCGTGCATCGTGAATTTTATTGTTCCGTATCTGCAATAACAAATTGGTGGGATAGTTATAATACGGATCATTGCACTTATACCAGAGTCCAGATAACCAAAATTAACTAATTGTAAGTATATTTTGTACCCAGTGCTTGCTGCAAGGCTGATGGGCTATTGCAGCAGTAGTTATTTGGATATGGCTCAAAAATGCAGGAGAGATTGCTTATATTTAAATTGTAACCATTCACATCGAACTTGAAATAGTTTTGTGTGTCAAAAGATTATTTAAAAGATTTTTGAGATACGTCAATTTACAGAATTTATTCGAATTTATTGTTTTACTCCGACAGTGCATAAGGCAGCCTGTTCTGATTTTTACGTTTGCGTAATTAAATCTAAATCGCTAAATCTAGGTTTATCTGCGTTGATTAAAAGTAAAAGTGAAGTGGATACCTTTTATTTAAAAAAATATTCTGCTTGTAACCATTTGAAATATTTGGTGTAAGAACTGGACCGTTAATTATGTTTTTCAACTACGGATAATTTTAACTTTATGCATGGCAGCAAAACACAAACGACTATTTGAGGAGATTTTATGCTGATATTGTGAATTATTTGATTTCAATTAAAATGGGACGCTTACAGAAAAACACGAAACACGCCGCACGTTGAAGACTTTTAATAAAAATAGTAGACAGGAGGGAAACAAGACCAACTCAAGGGACCGGCGCTGCCGTTGGGGATATATAATACAATAGCTCTAATGTCTAAGGAAGTATGTAAGTAAACTAACAGAAACTAATGCTATCAATTCGACATTTTATTTAAACATACGACAACAGATTCTACATTCATCCATCCGTATCGCCACTAGAAAGGTTGGATAAGTAAGTACCTTGTTAATATTCCGAGAACCACACTATGAAATTATGGCTAAAATTGTGCACGTTATAGTATAGTATTTTTTTAAAACCTTGGGAAATACAAATTATAACCGTTGACCATTCTGTTTTTTTTGGCGTTCGTTTAGTGATTTTATAGAAAAAACTATTCCACTAACGCTCTAATACTTAATACCACTATTCCAAGAGAAAATTTACCAATTGTCTCAAAGACAATCTGTCTCATCTTAAGTTACATACACTAAACAATGTGTTGAAGTAGACAGCAAACGTTTTAAAACATATCAGAGATAAAGATTAACTTTATCTAGATTTTCTGATTTGTCACCATACGCGTAAAACAAACTTGTACAGAAAATTGATACGAAGGAAAAATACTTAGAAATTGCCTATGCTCATATATTTAAAAAGTGCATCCTTAAGTTAAAGAGTTATAAACTTTTTAGTCAATATTAGTAAAGATATAACAACATGAACTATGAACATCTAAGGACGTTAATTTATGCAAGGTTTTGCCCGAAATAATTTTCAAACGCCGAGCGTTATAGTTTTCTCCATTTACCATCACATGTTTTTAATAAAAGTGCGTGATCGTTGCCACATATTTGAATGTGTATTTCAAAAAAATGATATTTTATTTTCTTAATTATCCAAGTGAACTTTTGAAAGAATTTTTAAATTTCAAGTTTTGCTGTGTGAGAAAAATGGCTGCTATTCATGGTGGACGTGAGATATATTATTGATGAGCATCCACCTATCTGAGTTTAGTTGGGTCTTGCCACTTTTGCCTTCATAAAAGGGAAGTGGCATAGCTAAAGTTTACAACTTACATTGTTGCTAACTTTATAAAGTTTTTGTGTGAACATTGATCACCTTGACATGCAAATTTTTAGACGGGTATTGGATTGGAACCAACACAATATTCGTATGGCTATCATAAAAGTTACGATCGTACGACGGCGATAATGATATAACTTTAGTTGTTTCCCTTTGTGAAATTTCTTTAAGATGAATGCAAATAACTTAGCCAGACGGTAGAAGCGCAAGCCCCGTACGAGCCTAACATTTTTTTACCGTGCAACATCGGGATCGGGAACATAATAGTAACTAACTACATACCAATTTCAGTAAATCTTTTTAGTTGCAACAATTACCAGTGACGGTTTACTACTTTTGCCGTTTAGAAAGTTGCAGTAGTAAAATTGAGTCTGGTTAATTTCATCATTTAAATAAAAATAAAAATAGAATACATACATAAAAAGTGAAGAAATCACTCTCATCATAATACTAAATTGTAAGCAATTACGGATAATTTTAGTCACCTAATAAACTAATACCAAAAAAATGTCCCTAGTTTATTTTCCAATTGATCTCACTTTCTCAAATTCCATTTCAATTAACATTAAAATCAATTGTGTACAATGGTACGCATGTTATAATCAGATTAGTGCATATAAAGCGTGGAATAAATCACTATATCGTAATTTTCTAAACTGCATTTCATTACTACTACCCATATATTTTTTTTTGTTTGCAAGTAATTTGTGTAGCTGGTCTTGAAATAATATAATTTTCTCTATGATATAAAATTGTAATTTGTAATGAGGAAACTACATTGTTCCAAATTACATTCCGGAAACTTTAAAATTCAGAAGTCTGTCGCATAAAATTTAAGGCAAAAATGATTTTGTGACGGTTGTAAATCTCGACGAAAGATAATTACCAAAATTAATCAATCTATAGATTTTCCTACTTTTTTCAATTCTGACCATGTACAGTTTAATTGAGTAAACCCGTATTTGTGATTTGAGTGGTCGTGTATAAAAGAGGTGTATTCATTTTGGTTGATATTTTTCTTAATGTAATATGAGTTTACCATCCTGCGCCATTTAAATGCAGTTTAGTTTATACTAAATAATGTCAAATAAAATAAAACACAATACCATTCAACTGCGATGGTGGCATTCATTAAATAACTAACTTAAATTAACCTGAGCTTATTACCAAAAGATTAAAAGATAAGCAGCTAAATATAATGGAGTAAAATTATCTGTTAATCGGCGGTCCATAAACTACTCCAGTGGTCCCGTTGTCCTATGTCTGAGCATTGAAGTTTTGTTACCATATGAAATCGCGAAATAAGAAAGTGGATGATTCTCTTGTAAATTCGATGATAAAATTGATGGTGGCTGACACCCGGGTGATGACATCGTAAAAAGAGTTTCTTACTCCTTTCTCATTTATGGTCATGTGCAGTATTAATTTGCGTTTCGAATGTTTTCCTGTGGTGTAAAATAATGCAAAATTGCAATTAGTGAACCGATTTTAATTATTTACACACTGTTAAAAAATTATCAGTGTACATTTAGAAACATTTTTCCTGGTTAATAGTTAATTTTGTTATAATTTATAATACTTACAGAACGTCAAAAGGATGCAAATTCCGTTCTGAAGACAAATTTCCCCAGGAAGATTTTCAATTAAAAAACTTCTCTATCCTAAACAAAGAAATTTCAAACTAACAATTAAAAATAATCATAGTTATAATTGATAACAACAATTGCAAAAACGGTAACAATAAATAATTCTTCAAAAGACATATACAGGTATGAATGTATATACATACTTACAGATAAAAGTTGTGTTGGTTGCATTTAATTGGAATGAATGGGGCAGTTGATTAAGTATAACCCATTGCTTCTGGTCTTGCTATTGCTGTAACGGCACTTCCATTGAAAAAATTCAGTAATGCGTGATACCGGTTTCCCCGTTTGTGGAATATCTGTTATAAATCAATAAAAACTCATATTAATTTAGGTGTTTTAGTGTTTAGATAATTTAGAGTCACAAAAAACTAAATATAGGATACTTTAAAGAAAGATATTACATGACTGATGTAATTTTACTACTATTATAAAGTAAACAGTTTTTAAATGTATAACGTACGGAATGTGATTATCTGCACCGTTATTTAAGTTATAAAAAATAAGTACAAATTTAATACCTTTAGGAGATAAACATATTCTAAACTAGCGACTTTTTCCGAATTGCAGTTTTCACGCAGCTATTTCAAATTTGTGTTTTTAGCAGAACTGAGAAAAATTTTGTTGTTGATTGAATAGAAAATTAATTTACTTCGAGTTTCTAGTTTTAGTTAATAAATATATATTTCTGCTGAGAAAATAAGACCTCAAGTGGCTTACGCTTGTGAAGAAAGGGGAATGAGAAAATTCAAGAGAAGAGGATCGACTCTACTGTAAAATACATGGAACATTCTGGTAATCTGGAGATCTGGCTGAGATCTGTAGACACGAAACTTTTCATCATCCAGTAAAAAGGTGTACGTACTCGTGTAAGGAGGAAGAGAACCAAAGAGCGAGAGGGGCTCGAGCAAGCTCAAATTCAACAGGTCTTTCCTGCTTAAATCTAAGTTGCAAAATTTTATACTTCCACAATGGAATATAACAGTGTTTGTTTTGTTCATCTTCGAAGATAAGTATAATGATGGCTTGAGCACAGTGGTTCAGCAATGATGTGATGACGATAACATGCATGTTCTCTTCTTCTGTCTCGTATCCTCTCAAAATAATAAGTACAGACATGACGTAGTCTGGCGCCTATGAAATGTAATACTGCTTTGTGCTTGTCCGTTATTTCAAAGCTTTTTAAAGTAAAAGTATTTTCTAGTATTGGTCTACATCAGAGCATCGCCGACGCATTCACAAAGTTGTTGAGATGTTGCAGTACAAAAGAAAACGTTGGACTTCTGAGCACGATAAAATATGTAAAACTTTGAAACCCTCGAAATAAATGACAAACAAGAAGTAGCATCATATACATTTCCATTGGGCACAGATACAACTTCAGTGTAACTGGTTAATCTGAGATGTTATGTAGCGGAATGAGAAACTTTTGATAACAACGCCACCAGAGTGCCCATAATTGTTCGAGAAGGTTCTGCATATTATACCTATGTAATTGAACAAAGTTATAGGTATTAGAAATTGAGATGGGCCGCTGGTTATCTACATATATACATAAAGACATGGCTACACAAAACTATACTAGGGTACGCCATAGCAACAAGTGCGAGGCAAAGAAATCGGAAAACAAAAAGCAGGCGGTCTCATTATACATACACACGTTGATTTCCACATCCCTCCAGCACGTTACTTTCATGATTTAGAATCTCATTTTTATACATGAAACATTTATAACTTACCCACTCGTTCAATCTTCTCATAATGAAACGAATGAAGTAAATCTACTGTTCGCCTGAGAGAGTACGTGTCGCAGATCATAATGCTTAATGAATAATAGATAATGCTTGAGTCAAGCAGCTCGAACATCACCATGACCTGTGTGTCTTGAGTTTTCAATAAACAACAATATTAAACAATAATACATACAAAAACAATATTAAACCGTCTCGAACAACGACTATATATGTATAGTTCCTTAAATACTCCTTTGAACTCTAATGGAAAATATCGTAGAACTTGCGAATCAGATATACAACACAAATTTCCTTCATCCCATAAGAATTTTGTAAACCTTTATGAATATATTATATATTCCTGTAAAACCGGATTTGGTTCAGGCTCCACTTGTTTATATGTTAAGTGGAAGACAATGCTACAAAAATGAGACGCAATAAGTGTTGAATTAAAACTATTTTTATGTATCAATTATGAATGTCCTGATTATTCCAGCAATTAAGTTAGCCTGCTTTGAACACTTATTACGATCAAAATTGGAGGATGTCCAGCGTGGGAAATCTATGACATAATGATGACTCTGGTTATATAAAGTAATAAAATAAATAATAACACAATACAAAACATTATTTATTAATAGAGAATTTTATTTATTTATATCATAATACTCATATGAATTTATATTAATATGGATGACCGATTCTTTGAAGTTTCAGTTCATTTATTTTATTTCAATAAATACATATTATTATCAACACTTATTAAAATCTTAACAAAATTAGTTTATAGCAGACAATTTTTTTAAATTGAAATCAATTTTGACATTTTGAAGAAATACATACTAGAAATTTATTGTGTAACAACGATCCATTTAACGCGAAATACCCAATATTCAAATACAATTCAAACCTTGACCACTCAGTTAACAAATACGAATTTGCACACATAGTTCTTAGTTTGAACATTTGTGAATTCACAATTGGAAAGAAACGAAAAACTTGAAAAAATCTTATTTTAATAATTACCACACAAAATCTACAATGTTGACTGACAAAATGCATTCCTTTTGTTTGAATATTGCATTCCACTCCCACCCGAAATGAAAAATTATTAAGCAAAGATTTTATGTCTATTACATACGTTTATTACCTGTTCTGTGATATATGTTGACAATTCTACTTTTGTAGTGGAAGACTTGGGTCTTTAAAAATAGAAAGAAAAATCGTTTAAGAAAAGAAAAAAATATTAAGACACTGTTATGAAGCACTGACAAAATAAAACTGGTTAACTCAAAATACGTACATCATAATGTAGTAACGAACAAGTAATCCAAGTGGTCTCATTGTCATTGATAATGTGAAAGAACATTATAAAACAAGAAATCACTTTTTGGTGACCGGCTATATTTAATGTGAGTATTTAATGTCTATATGAACACATTTTCTGAGACCAGAAGTCGCTAGGATAACTTAGTTTTGTTATTGGTGTGGAGGTAAAGATATAATGTAAGAAATGACACGAGGGGAATAAGCAAAACCTAATTAAATCTTACGACAATATAAAGGATTACGCCTCTTTTTTTAACTACATAGGTGTTGCAGTGACGGAAGATGAAACTGTGCACAATGTGATTCATCATCACCAAGTTACTGTAAAATGGGGAAATTTTAGTCGATTTTTGAATCTCCTGTAATGACTGCACAGTTGATACAATACAACTCATTGAACATAATTTCAGGCTTCACCGATTAGGTGAGGGTGTGCAAGTGTGTATAGTCATACATAAAAACGTAAATATCATTGTGAGAGACAATGAAACATATTCAAGCCACCCGGTGCGCGTCTTTGTCTATGCTGTGCATTATTAAGTGCACATTTAAAAAACGTTTGATGAGAATTCAGGATTCTCAGAGTATTTAATAAATGTTCAATACTGTGAGTGGTAGGTTTTATTCATTAAAAGAGAATAGCTGGGTGAATTATCGAGAGGCAGTTTAAATAGTTATTTGATTTGAACTACAAGAAATGGGAAATGCAGATTTCTCTCTTGTTTAAAACCATCAAATGCTGGTCTATCGTGAATACGATGACTGGATGAGTTGAAAACTTTACTGTGTGGACTTAATTGCACGGTTTGTTTATGTAGAAACGGCTAAAACCAGACGAGATCAGGAAATTGTACAAGAACTTTTGAGTCCCTGTGGTGAATCATGACAAGGTTTTGTTAAAACATGAATTTGCTTCTAGATATAGCATTGGCCATCGTAACTTACAAGATGTATTGCATACGAAGATGCCAATTACCCACAAAAGTGAATCAAAAATAGACAAGTAGATAAAAAATTATCCTCTAGTAACAATTGTGTTTTATGTTGTTTAAATTGTATGTAAATGATAACAGAATCTACATTGTTCCGTACCTGCATTAGAAAATTTTGAAAGACAATTATAATAGCGATTATGGCACGTATTATATAGGTTAAAAAACCAACTTAATTGCATTTTGCAAATGATGATACTTGATGAAATCACACCTAGATATATTGGCATATACAAAGCTAGAAGTAGAGACATTGTTTAATGAGATTCACTAGGAAAGTAAAAGTAGAAAGTAATAAAACATTAAAGCAACAAAGTCTGTGGGAGAGTTATTTCTAAAAAGTACAATAGTGTTGCTACTAGCGCTCATTGCACGTGGCAAAAGCAAGCGAAAGTCGCCGCCGGCATTTACTGCATCGTTTCATTCTCGGTATTTTGGTAAAGCAAGAGCGAATGACAAACAGCAGATGCTGTGTTTACAAATCATAATAAATGGGAACCCGTACACTGTTGATGAAAAGGATTGAATAAAGGACAGAAAGCGAGTGTAGCATCATAAACTACCACTTTTATTTTATGTAATGCCGATGCGAATTTTGTAGTTTTATATAAACTACTTTAAGTGATATGAATATACTATGAATATATGATACATTTCCATATATACAATGAGGACATGTGATACAGATATTTCTTAATTTAACACTGATGTTTAACAATCCAAAATCACCATCTAAGAAAGTTTTCTGACAAGGTCAACATTTTCAAAACCTCTATACAGACATCTGCATTGACGTCATTGAGAGTTAAGTAAAACAATGATAAGGTGGTGGTGCGGATTAAAAAGGCCAAAAGGAACCCATGATGGAATGTTAAAAAGTATTTTAACCGATATTGTATTGCAGCAAATACAATACTCATATAGTTATCATTAAGTTTACGATCACATGACGACTATACAATGATGTGACTCTATTTGCTTCCCTATGTGAAATCTCTTTAACATTACCGTACTGTATATATAACTTACATTAGCTACACTGTAGTAGTGCAAACGTTTTATACTCCCATTATGACACCAAATTTTAAAAAACGCGGATAATTTTAGTCACCTTATATATGTATCAACGAATAGAATTGCAAAGAAACGTTTTTCATCTTATTTTCAGTTGATCTCACATGGTCAATGGCTTTTTAATTTAAAATATAAACCAATTATATGCATATTTTGCATGTACTAATTATAGTAAAGAAAAAACGTGACATTAATTATAAAGAATGTGTAATTTTTTAAACTGCAGTGCAGTGTATCACCTCTGCAAAAATGATTTAAATAAATAGCTTGCAGGCAACTTTTATACCTGATTTTCAAACTAAAATGTTTTTCTAATAAAACATTAATGTGGAAACTACATTGCTCCACATACATATTTACGTTTTTGCTTTCCAGAAAAAACACTCCTCTAAACTCAAGATTTCTGCATAAAAATAACAAACAGTCACCGATATTTTGAATGGTGGAAATCTCGACCAGAGAGATTTACCACAAATAGTCAATCAATAGACATTCCTAGGTATTTTGAATCTTACCATGTACAGGCTCTTGTATTGTATGTCTTTGTCTACTGTATCTTACTGGTTTCGGAATGCAGCATAAATTCTCCTGACTCCTTTGTCTTGCTGATAATTTATAAGTGATAATTCTTTCAAAACTGTCCATTGGAAAAAGTGATATATTATTAATTGTTCAACGCCAAATTGCCTTACATTGACAACCAGCAATATAAAATAACTTCGGTCAATGAGTGTATACTATTAAGAGAAAAATCAATAAAGTAAGCAGCGAAAAGAGAAAGTAGACCTTATTTCATAAATTGCTCGCAAAATTTTCTTTAGTCAATACAAAGTCGAAATTCGAAATTCCGCTCTCTCAGGGCTCGAAAGTAAAGTTTGCCGACCGATGCTATTAATTGTAATTAAATAAGTAATTTTGACCTAACTAATAATATTATTAAATATGTATTGAATATTCAATGTTAGGAAAGCAACTGAAGCGAAGAGAAGCAAGATGGGAAATCTAGGGGCGCTAAATAAAGAAGCATTTAATACATTGTCATCGTGATATTTACAAGCTATGTGATGTCTTTTGTGTTACATTAATTATTGCAAAACGTTTTGTCAATAAACAATTAGGTTATAATTTTAATTAGTATTTCATTACATTGCAATTTTCGTAGCGATTTCGAAGTGATTTCGCGTCTCATAACGATATCTTTCTCCGTCAAAAAGCTCGTAGAGAATTAGAATGAGATTAGCTTAACTTTAGAACTAGCTCACCAGTAGCTCTGAATGTGACCTCGCTTTCATATAGACTCGCTGCGAAATCGAGAGCAATTTTGATCGAGGATATCACAACACAACAATGAAATCAATTGTTGTCAAGGGAGGAACTGCAGTTTCCCGTTCAAACTTTGACCTCGCACGGGACTTTGAAAACTCGTGGCTTGAATAAAACTTGTAAAAACATTCAGAACAAATTTGATTCGACTTTATTCATTTGTGTCTCAAGAAGAAGGTCAAAATAAGATTTTCCAATAGTCTCCCATTATCTTTTCATAAATATAACTAAAACTATAAATTTGTCATTGTATCGCTGTAGTCAAAACTAAAAGAATGAGTTGCAAAATTGGCTTCAAATATGTATAGCTGACATGAAAATGAAAATGATGCAGGAATTATTTAGATGAAAAAATTAAAAATGGTTATAATGTACCGGTAGCTTGAAGGCAAAAAGAATTATGCGGAAGAATATGCAGGACTCCAGAATTGTCTCCTCAATTAAGTAAATATATTTTATACAAACCTAACACATTGTTGAATAGACAAGGACAATACCTTTGGGTTCTTCTTTCCAATCATAAAGGAATCAAACAATTAAGAAAATATATGAAATCACATTTCAGGAACTCAAGCATCTGGATGGATTGTTTGAGCAGGTTAAAAATTTCGTTACGGTTGGAACAAATTTAGAGTCCGCGTCCATCTGCGAGAATCTTTCTACCTACGAACTACTGATGCCAGCAAGATGCAAAATTATTGCCGAATTCTTTGAAACTGTGATTTACCATGAACTTCGGAATTTAAAACTGAAGTTCATATTGGATACTCTTCACTATTGTGATGCTTAGCAAATTAGGGTATTGTCTGTGAATATAACAGCTGAAACTGAGCAGACGACGTAAATGGTTTGATTCTTAAATAAATTCGTACATTTATCCACATCTACATATATCAATTTACAAGTTGATGAAATTAGTGTCAGAGAAAGCCAAGAATTAAAAAAATTTTGCTGACAGAAATATGTAGAATAATTAAAGAAGAAAATCCAAATCACCATTTACCAACCACCATCAACAACCTTATATATATATATACATTAAATGACATGATGATAATATGACTATGACTTGTAAATGAGGCGCGACAAAAAATAAACGGACAATTCCATTCTTTCAAGCATCAAATCAACACCTCTCGCTGCATATATACTTTATGCACACACACATCCCATCTCACGTGGTATAGCTCCTACACATATGAACATCATACACGGACTTCCCTTGGTCGGATTTTCGATTTCTCTATTCCGACTTGACACAGTGTAGTAGAAGACTTAAATTACTATTATTATAGTATATTAAAGTATATTAAAATATTCGCAACATAAAATCGGCCACCCACCCCTTCTTACCCTTGCCTTTTTGAAGACAGGTAAGTTGCAATAAAACGCAATGTTACAGTATCCACACGTAATGAGACATTATCATCTCTATTTAACAAAAACACGGTTATCGCCATTCCCCTTAGTAACCTTACTGCACCTACACGAATCCCATTTATGAAGACCATGCGCCAAAATGCGTCTAATCAATGAATGTTAAAACCTCAAAAACGCGGAGTTCTTTTAACGTTTTTATTTTTATTTGTATTCAAAATTTAGCTCAATTGAGCCACGAACGCAGCCACATTCAAATTCACTGAATCTTGCTACCGTGGAACTCACTGCCAATATCCGGAAATATTATAGAAAGCATTCCATGATTAGTATATTATGAACATATCAATGTATTTTTCTTCGTAACACCCCCAATTAGACAGTGATAATATTTCTTAACCTTCCTATCGTACATTGTCAGAGAAAGCTATCTAAGCACAATAAGATGCAATGTAAAAATAAGACATTCTGGAATCCGATGAAAATTTAAATTTCATAAGTACTAATGTAATAAATGATTTGCTTTGATTGTTTTAAATAAAACATTCCCGTGACATGGAATGTGTGTAGGATCATGTTAGTCTGCAAAGGAAAAAAATTGATACATACAGTTATAAAAAAGCGACGGGCCCGTAAGAACAGATTGGTTAATTCCCACTGCCGTGGGACCGTAATAGGATCAGTAAGCGTAACATCAACCAAGTTTTGGAAACGCGGTATTATGAATTGAAAAAATATATTATCAAAACGAGGTGAATCTACCTTGATTTTCAGGTTTACTGTTCATTTATCAAAAACCCATATATCCAAATTTTTATGTCGAAGGCTTTTATATCCAAAACATGAATACCCA
>VYYJ01003915.1:0-14936 GCA_021029165.1 Cyphoderus albinus
CTCTTTCCTCTCGCATTGTGATAAATTTTGCGGTGGAATTCTACGGAATTTTGGAGTATCTCGCGATTAAATTTGGGGCTCGGTTGTTTCATCTGAATCAATTCCAAACCCTCCGGGTTAAAAAGGTACGCAAGTTGTTTTTTAAACCAAAAACTAACGCATCTCGGACTATCCTCGAATAATCCGAATGTTTTTAATAATTGTTCAAAATTGTAAAACTTCAGATTTGTTAAGTAAGAAAATACGACGTTTTAGATTTGGACAAATGTCGAGTTCCACCAGATCAATTCATTTTTTTGAATGTTATTTCGCTCCGGCATAGAGACATTCCATGTGAATATTGTGAATCGACACCAAGAACAAGAAGAAATCCCATTTGCTTTTACAAACGGCTCCAAATTGAAGAGGTGGACCACGCATTTTTGAATGAGAATGATGAATGATGTTTAGAATGATTGAGACTTTTAAATCCAATATAGAAATAATTCCCCGCATTTTGAGTAACGCTCCACGTTTCGTTCAAAATGCGTACATATAATGTTGTTATGGGAAACCCAAACAACCATCAGGACAAAACTTGTTCTGAAGTGAAGCATGTGATTTTAGAGGCCGTACCTTTGTGGAAACACCCGGGGAAAATTTTGATTGATATCTTTACTTTTTTAACGATTTGGAATAGGAAATCTTTGTGAATGGGTATGGCAGCATTGTGTAGAATTTATGGTAGCGCGTTGGCACCCGTTGCCAAATCCCTTTTCTTGAATTCAACCAAACTGAAGCTAACTCTTCAATCAATTTGTTGTTACTTTATGTAGAGAAAACTAACACCTACATCTGTCTTGAATCTCAAAGCTTGATATAAATTATAATAATGTAACGGGTTTTAATTTTTGTGGAAGTTTGGCATCGTTCATTAAATTGTCGAAGATTCTCGGTGTACAATTTGGAGCAGGTGTGTGTTTCATCTTAAATCAGTGAGGGTTTTATAATCATTAATGGGATAAAAGTAAATGATTGCAACACTGCGTTTATTTCGGGGTACTTTACGTAAATTTTAGATGCATTTAATACATAAATTAAATTCTGCATACACTCAAAACTATTTCATTTATGTACACCTCCTGCATCGCTGATAGAATATCTTACATTAGTATGTTATATCCATTTCAGCAATCATAACGTGAATATCTGAGTCGTCAAAATCCTCAGCCGTATTCCATATGCTGCATTTGTGAGATTAGTTAATTCATTATTGATTTAACTACATGATTTATATATTAAAAGATTTAACGTACATACTTCTAGATTGATTATACAATTAGTAGGAAAGTAACATTTTTTCGCAAAAATGAGGGCGAATGAACCAAGACAGGTAAGTTTGGTGGACTTTTGGTGTTATATTTTTATTATAAAAACAAAATATTAGATATAATTTAGTTTATTAAACACATAATACTGTAAATACTAGTATGATTATTTTACTTTAGTATTGTGGAGTTAATCATTATGTAATAATAATAATAATGGATGCATTGCACAACGGAAACTGGTTGAGGCTCATAGATGTTTTCCTGCACATAGCTGGTGTGAGCCTAAATCATTAAAAGTAAATTACATTTATTGTGATTTCATATTAAATGAAACGGGTATTATTTTTTCGCATTTCGACGCTCTTCTTTAAATTGCCTCAGACAAGCGATGGGTGGTTTGAGTTAGGTAGAAGGTTTAGTATGATTGATGGCAGTGTTACGTTGGAAGTAGTAATTGATGAATTGGATAAAACCGAATGGATTCAATTATTTGGTAAATGCATTGTATTGATAAATTCTCTCCCAGAAAAATTAAAGCAAGTAACATGTCAATTGCTTTTTTAATACTAGTACAATGCTGAATACGTATTTGAAGACACGTCGAAGCGAATAATTATTCTTACACAGTATGATGCTATGTAATACAAGACCAATGTAGTTACATTCTTTAATTGTATTGTACCGTAATATTTTCGTATGCCTATTTTTATTGGCATTTTTGTTATGTAAGTAATTCAACGTCATATAAATAAAAAACACAAAAACTCACGTAACATTTTAAAACAGATCCCCATGCTCCAGATGTCGATTATATGTAATTTTATTGGATAGAATTTAATTATGTAATTTAATTTGTCGGAATTTAAAGGATTCGCGTAGTTGTTAAATGATAGAGGGAAGTGTAATTGTAAGTACTGAACAATTCGTTCAATAAAGCACACACCAGAACTTTTTTCCTTTGACTAAATTAAATTTTCTGATGTGAGGAAACCAATATTACACTACAACACCGTTTTGTGCTACATTGATAGGAAAGATGGAAACAATTGCTGCGACACAATTTTTTCCTCGATCAACTATGAAAAAAACTCATATCAATTTGACTATTACATTTAATATAGTTTTCATTTAGCGATTTTGACTCATATCAGATAAATGGAGTTAAATCTAACTAAAACATGACGAGTGATTTACACTGAAATTAATTCATTACATCAAATTAACAATGTAATATTTATATTGTTTTTGTAGTTAATCAATCTATTATGCAATCATTCACAAATTAGTTGAATTCATACGAAGCTTATTAATTTTTGCTAATATAATGTAAATGTAGCTATTATGTAGAAGTAACCTTACCGTCGAAACACTGAACGACTAACCATTGGAAGGGCGGACTTTATTGAATCAAGTGTTTTGGATGAAGTGAGTATCAATTACTTTAATTTAATTGATAAAAATAAGGTGCACAGCACTGTTTTTTTTTTAACATTCAAAAATAAATATGTAAATGATGCAAATTTATTAAAATTAATTTTTTCTCCAATGAGAGATAGCTAAATTTCACTCACAAAAGTTCAGAGTTCAAACAATTAATAAAATCATTAGTTGATCTTGTACATTGAGAACATTTACCTTAATTGATTAACTCATCAATATGCAATGACAAAATGGATATCATATTATCATTAACTATCCCTAGAAGAGAGAGAAGGCACCTTTAAAATAATTTCAACTTTCTCGCTATATTTTTTACGTAATGCCGTTGAAGTTTGCCGGCAATTGATAAATTAAAATAATAACAGCCATATAAAATGTTAGTATAAATAAAGTGTTTTTGAATGTGTTTGCAATGCAGTTTTTTAATAATTTTTATAGTCGCATTACTAATTGACAAGGACTATTTCCAACTTTAATTAATTAAACAAACAATTAAATTAAATACAACGTCTGACGTCTCGAGTTAAATGCTCTATACATATATATGTAAATGTTGGAAATTTCTTATTCTTACGAGCTGGAAAGGAAAGGTTTATCATTAAAACGCGCTAGTTTTAATAAACAAATTATCTCTCAATTTTGATATTTAAAATTACGGTTCTCCCAATAATCCAATGAAACGGCGGAGCTAACATTAAATTTAAGTTTTGGTAATTGTTGTTTAACAAGGTGAATTTACTTAAACCAATGAGAGTTAACTTTAGTAAGGTTAATTAAATTGTCATTTGTCGTCATTTTCATGAAGAAATTGGTGAAGAATCAATCAGAGAAATGACAACAGCTGTCAAAATGTAAATTATAATAAAATATATGAAATAAAAGTAAATGTTATGCAATAATGGTGAAATTAGGTCCAAATCGGTCATGCCGCGTGATCATAAAATGAAACATTTAATCAGTTATCTCCATATATCACAAAGTCCGAAATATATGTTTATTAAATCATGTTACTACTTTTAGTTCATTAAACTGAACAACAATTAAGCAAATCTTATCTACCAATTAAAAGCAAACAAATGCCAATGTGTGGCACCCACTGATAAAACCGAGCGACATTGACAGCTGTATGATTGGCAAATTGCCTGATATCATTTCTGACCAAAAATTAGTTTATTATCCATCCACGTCATCGCCAATTGCGAATCTGATTCCATAAAGCAGCGTCCAGCAGCTGGACTGCTTTTTTAATTAAATTTGGTATCACGTACAGTAAGAATATTTATTAAGTGAGATCTTCTTCATTCACGTTTTAACCTTGGTTCACACACAACTCCAACAAACATGAAATTCGCTAACGCAGTACTAATTTCCATCCTGCAAATTTTACTCGCTGCATTAAACGTAGCACAGCAGGAGGATGGATTCAACAATTTTCTGGTGATGGCACTGGACGACTACCACAGCTGGGCTACATCCAATGAAAAAGATCCATCTCCAATTGTACAGCATGTAATTAATCTAACAACATCTTCGGAATTTGTCAGCATTAGCGGAGAAATCCGGTGAGTAAAGTTAAATAGTAGACAACTTACGTTTCTTGAATACAACTAGTAACTTTAAATAATATTTGATAGAGACCACACGTTTCACGGCTACAGTGACTTATGGGTGAATTTGATAACATCTGATCTTCTGGGTGCTTCCTTTGGTATGATGGGTGGTTCCAAAAATTTCAATGTCACTGCGCAGTACAACGTGGTTGGCACTGTGTTTGGATCCACACCAGTTTCAGGTTCTGGAACTCTCACAATAGTAGCTGAAGGTGCTCAAACACCGACTGGATTCGAAAAATTTGCAGTGACACCGGAGGGTTATATTAATCTCACAGCGGGAACATGGGGCTTCAATCAAGCAGTTTTTTTCTTCGATTCAATTTTTCGATTTGAAAATCTCTCAGCCGGGGGATACGAGAGTCATGTGCTTGCTCTAATGGAGAAGGCTTATTTGGAGAAACTGGATCGGTGGCTTCCATTTCCCGACTTTATGAAAGATTATCTTCAGGGATTATTTGAGAAAACGCCGCTTTCGGAAATTATTGGAACCACTTTAAGACCGCCAACGCCGCCAACTTCCATAGTTACAACGCCCGAGCCAACATGCCCGCCTTGTGAGCACACGGGAATGACCTGCATTGTTCCAACTTGCCCCTCTTTGCCAAGTTGCCCTCCATCCCCATCGTGTCCGCAGTTACCTCCCAAGTTCTCTAAAAGCGTCTATCAAACTACTTTAGCACAGTGGCCGACAAATGGGTCAAAGGTTAATCTAAGGATCGGGGCCGCTGTGGAGGATGGGTCTACACTAAGATATGAACTACTTACTTTATTCAGTTTCGTTGAGTTGGACGAGGATCAAAATATCGTATTTACTAGCGACATTTCAGAAGGTGTGTACGTGGGGCCAAACAATGTCATGATTTTAGAGATTGTTGCAGCTGTTGAAGGATACCCCGATAGGGAAGCTGCAGCCATTGCGATAATTGTATTTCCTCAACGTGTCGTGACGGACGAAAATATTGAAGTTTAATTTCATGTAAATTGGACCAATAATGAAGCAAACTAATAAAGTGTTAGATTGTTATTTCAACCACTAAATACATGGTAACTACAGTGCATCCGTGATTGGCATTCACCCAATTATTACGTCGAGCATAACCTTGCATTATTTGATGGAAATGATTCAAATTTTTTGAAACTTACAGTGCAACACGATATTTATCCTAGCCTTTTACATATAGAAGAGACGAGGAAATTCTACAGTGTACGCTCATAACATTTCATAACATCAAAACTTCAGTTATGGACAAAGTTCTGACGAAGGAGGTACTGTAGGTTTGGCTGTATAGCCAAATCATGCTTCTACATGTGTATATGAATTTACCCCCTACAATTTGTATGGAAACAGCTTTACGCAATTGTTACTATCAACATACTTTAACTGGTTCTATCCCGTTTCCCATGCCCTGACATGAGCGTCATTGTTTCCATAATTAATGTCAAAATTAAGGTTTTAATCAATCGGCAATCAAAACTCAATTTGTGATTTTGGTGACAAACGAATTTGTTCCTGGTAGTTCGACGCGATTCCTTACATTTTACTGTCTTTTGAATTAATGTTTTCCCAAAGGATTTTGTCTTTTAAATTATTTAATTATTGATGCATATAGCTTAAAAATTGTCTGCCTACATTTGCAGATTTTCTTTTTGCCCTCCGATATTATAAGATTTAAAACTTAAAAGTTTAGTGACTTATTATACTTCAACTAGTTTCTTTGAATCTATTAATCTACAAAAACTATGGAGATAGAAGGACAGGACAGAGTTTATAATTTCTACGCCTTGATGAAACTTGAAATGAGTAAAATATGTGGCAAATTTGTATTCTATAATAGCGAATAATTATACCTATCCGATGCTAAAAATTTAAACCTTAATATTCTACAATGTTATTGTGCAACAAATTGAGCTTGTGAAACCACACAAAAAAAATCCATGTCATACATATTGTTTTATTGCATTTTTAGTATAGGTTTATTTCAACGTCATCCCAATAAAAATTTGGTAAAACGCTCTAATATTGCTAACAGATTTTGGGATTATATTGTCTTGGCTGGTTGAATTGGATTTAAAGCGGTCCTTCGTTTATTCTTTAATAAAGCGAATAAAGAAAAATTAACAAGTTCATCCTTATTGACTAATAACTTTGAAGCGGGTAAATGTGTACATGTGATTTAATGATAAGGTATGAATTTAGATGTTTCTTGCTTGTTCAAATTTTGTGAAAGTGAATTAATAGGGTATATAATGCATTTATCTAATAAATATAACCCATCGTATTGATCAGATTTTTAATTTTTGAATGACTATAAATTTACACAAAAATATAGTACAGCACAGACGTTACAAGAATGTGGAAAACATTAATAATTAAATCTTAATATACTTAGCCATCTCTGAAATACGAATTAATAACGCGTCACATTTTGCGGTCATAACAAAGAATGCCAACACTTTGATCGATTTTTACCTTATAATTGTTTCAGTTTGAAGATGCATACGGTATCAGGTGAGAGTCGGTGTGAATTTAAAATACAGATTGTCCTCGTTTAATTATTTCAGCATGATTTTTTATTAAAGTTGTTTGCTGCCATGGCGCAGAATTTTCCTTTAAATGTGTTTGCAGTGTACGAGAAAACGAGACTTCAAAATCAGGAGCTAGAGTTTTACGCGCATTACTGCAATGCGGTTTGCATTGGGATTGCATTAGGATAGTTCTCCCAAAAATCATAAATCATTTGAGTACGTCACAATAATGCTCTATTATGAAATATCTAAAATGAAATATTAAAATTATTTTATGGTTTACAAAATTAAATTATTGTTTAAGTAGATCATAATTACTTTTATTGTTGGATATCATGTACAGACTTTATACATTTTTTTGATCAACACACTGCGCTTGAAATTGCATTCAAAATACTTTCATTTCATGTGTATATCTTTTTAAAAGTATTGTTGTTATGTAATTATTTCAACGTCATCTAAATAAAATATTCAGGAAGTTTAACTAAAAGATGTATTAGATTAAAATTCGTTGTTAGTGGATGTTGCTGTTATATTTCAAATGAATCTAAATTGTAATTGACGAGTATGATATTTATTGAACACATTCGCAGTTTTATGAAATCGTCAAAGTTGAATAAGTTTGGTAGGCAAATGTGAATTTTAATAGTGAAACCCTCGTTTAAGTTTGGCTATTGGCTGCAGGTAAGTGATTCGTACCCCGCAAAGAGAAATTGTGTTTGTGAAAATGGTCAAGTATTTTCATAAGTACCCATTAATTTTGTTCCACATCTTTACTTAAATTATTGTTAATACTCCCAAATGCTCCATAAATGGTAGCTAAAATTTTCAACAAATACTCAGCAAAAAACGCTCTTTCCACAGGCGTATGACTCAATGGGTTTGGCTTCATACATATCACACACTCTACTGTCAGCAGAATTGCTTCAATTGTAACGATTTTGCAATTTAAACAGCACTTTGCAAATCATATCACTGAAACATGAATGAATGTGAGTCCCGTTATGAAAAATAGGAATTAGCATCTACTTGAAGCGTATAGTTCTATTAGAATGTATACAGAAACGTTCACAACCAATTTGAATGCCAAACACCAGATCGATTTTTACCTTATATTTTGCTCGGTTTGACGACACGCGTAGCATCTGATGAGAGTCAGTGCAAAATTGAAATTAAGATGAAATCTTCGGATAATGGTTGTTTGTGATTTACCACTAAAAAGGTTTGCCCTAGCGTTAAAAGAGTTGTTGTATGCAACAATAAAACGAGAGAGCAGAATCTGGAACTAAATTTTTACACGCATTACTATAACGCAGTTTGCATTATGTACAACGACACAGGCTCTTATTTAAACCAAATTCATTCCTTTTCCATTTATGTACCTACCCAGACAAATGACGTGATGGAAAGTAAAAATAGGACAATTTTTTAAATACTTAGTTATTAATAGACACAATTATATTACTGGAAAGCGTCAGATCCCTACATTATGTAACGATTTTTATGGATTTTGTAGAAGTATCTGTTTGGAACAATTTTCCACACACTGCCAAAATCAAAATATCTACCACCCGTATTTCTTTTGAAACTTTCTCAACAGAATCGCTTTATTGTTATATTAGTGCTTTTTTATCACTTTTCTACAAATCATATTTCTGAAATATAAATAAATATGGGTTTCGTTTTAAATAAAAAACGAAAGAGTTGTAGTTGATGTGTACTGAAGGAATCATAACAAGTTTGAATATCTAAACTCGATCGATTTTTATCGTGTAATTTGATAAGTTTGACGCCGCCAACATTATCTAATGATGCGAGTCTGGGTTGTTTCAATATGCAGATTTGGTTGGTTTCAACGCGCGGTTGTTTAATGTTGTTAAAATAGTTATTATTAATGAAAAGCTTGCAAAAGAATTTTCGTAAACGAAGAGAAAACGAATTGAACTCAAGTCGTGTTGAAAAGAAGTCACATTTGGGCAAGATAATAGATGTAGTTTTAAAATGAGAAGGAAAACCAATTAAAAACGTCATAGGCTTGAAAAGAAAGGAAATCGAATTTGTGCAAGTCCTTTAAGAGTTGCAATTGGTAGAAGCCAAGTCAGTCTTAGTTAGAGCAGCGCAAAAGGGATTTTTTCCTACCCGAACCCGTTTGCTACCCGAATCTTCGAAAAAATTTCTACCCGTACCCGTTTGTTACCCGAATCTTCGGAAATTTCTCTACCCGTACCCGTTTGCTACCCGAATTTTTGGAAATTTGTCTACCCGTACCCGTTTGTTACCCGAATCTTTGAAACGTTTCCTACCCGTACCCGTTCATTACCCGACAATTTTTTCTTAAATTATATACACTTACCCGACACCTGATCTGTCATGGCAAAAAATGTTCGAAAATCCGTTGCGGTACGTAGGTATACACTACACTTAGCACTTTCTATGGTGTGATATCACATTATCCAAGCATTAAACCGGAAGTGATAAATTTCAAAGAGAACCGACCCGAACCGTACCCGTGGCTGTTAAAAATCTTAAGACCCGAACCCAAACCGGACCCGTTGCCGTAAAAAAATTAATACCCGAACCCGAACCGGACCCGTTGCTGCCAAAATTTTAATACCCGAACCCGAATTGGACCCGTTGCTGTAAAAATTTTAATACCCGAACCGAACCCGTTGCTGTCAAAATTTTAATACCCGAACCCGACAAGAAACTCAGGTCGGGTCCGGTTCGGGTACGGGTATCCGTGTTTTCGGGTACCCGTGCGCTCCTCTAGTCTTACTGAGCAAGTGGTAGAAGCAAGTCAGAGTAGAAAAAGCGAGATCATTAAATAATTACAATTAAATTGAAAGATGATAATTACGTATTGGTGTTTAATTGAAATAAAAATTTTCAGTTTACTTGATTCAATCATAATCACTTTTGTACGAGTATTTATTAATTTATGCAACTGTTGACCACCATACAACACTGGAAAAAACCTGAGAAACTTTAATTAAATTATCGTGGACCCACGTGGCAGTTTCGCCAGTAGAAACCCAACATATTTTATAAAAAGTTAAGTATATTAAGTAATATTTAAGTATGTTTTTCGATGTTCTTGCTAAAATTGTAAAGTCCCTGCTGTATAATATAACTGAAAAATAAAAAATAAAATTATATACACAATAATAGGTAAATACGTTATAAATTCTATCAATTCACTTTTAAAAATTTGTTGCAAGTATAAAACATGAAATTATTCTTTATCATTAAAGTTGATTATATTCCTTGTCTTTTACTGACAATTCTCTCCTTAATTTTGAAATTATTTTATTCATAACTTAAGGCCATTGCATTGCATTAGTTTTAAGCTATGTTACAAAAACTGTCGTAGCCTGATTATAACCGATTTCTCAATACCTAGCGGGAATTGTTTCGATCGAACAGCTCGAATCTGTTTTACAGTTTTTTAAACAGAGTAGTGTGTATTCATACGAAATCCTCTGCTCGGTAAGTTGTACCTTGTAGAGACCGTATGCCCACGGTTCACTCATTGCCTTTACAGCAATTGAATGTAATTGTTTCTGAAATGCTCCAAAATGAGGTTTTCTAATTTAAGGATTAATTGTGAAGGCATGTTGAAAACTTTCGAAACAATTTTATCATAGGGGCAACCACCGAGTTTAACGATCAACAGGGCGGCGCCTACATGTTTTCATTTAATTTGCATATTAGAGTAATGTCGCTTTTAAATAAATAAATGCGCAGTAGTTCAACTTTGTTTACACACACACACAAATTGATGCGTATTTATAAAAGGTTATAAACAGTCATTAATTCTAATCTAGTCCGCAAATTTTGTTTCTTACTGGACAAAACAAACTGATATTAGCACATTCAACTTCATTGTATCATCATCATTGATTTTAATGTTTCATTCATAAATAACAATTGCAAAATTACAATTCGGTGGTGGTTCAGCACAAGAATCTGCTCTTAGTTACGGCACAATTTGCTTAGCAACCAACCCACTGTGCACTAGCACAGCGAAAACCAAAATATTTACCTTCCGTATTTTGTTTGAAGCTTTCTAAACCGAATTACTTCAATTGTTACGATTCCACAATTTGATCACATCTTCCCTCAAATCATATCTCTGAAATTATGAATGAATATGGATCCCGGTTTTATTAAAAAATCAAATAGTAGCATCTACTCGAAATGTATAGTCGTATTATGATGCAAACTGAAGCGGTTATAACAAGTTTAAAAGCGAAAAATTGGATCCATTTTTACGTATGATTGCTTCAGGTTGACGTTACAAACAATATTCGGTTGGAGTTGGGAGAATTATTATAACCAGATCTGTATGTCTGAATCTGTCACTGATTTTGGTTTACCGTTAAAATTGTTGAATTAGTGTTGCCGTAAAAGAATTTTCGCATGCATGCGTATCCAACATAAAAATGCGAGAGCAAAATCTAGAGCTAGACTTTTACACACATTGCTGCAATGCAGTTTACAGTAGCATTCATTTTCAGAACTCCCCTGTCAGCATTGAAGAAATCGTGTACTTCCTACATTCAGATGCTCAATTTTCTACATTACTAGTAGTGAGTAAGTTTTTCAGCTGTGCAATGTTGCATTGCGAATTGTAAACAAGAGATGCTCATGGAAAAGTTTTGTAGCTGAATAGAAGGTTGCACGAATGCGAATGCCCTTGTTTCCTAATTTATCAACAATGTTATTGATCATAAATGTATTGCATGTGAAAAAATAATAGTTAATTTTTATTCGGAAAAGGCTGAGACACTTAAGTCTGTAATTGATTAAATATGTAAACGTGGTCGATGGTATTAGAATCACCAAAATGAAAATCAATTTTTTGGAACTTTAGTGCATGAAATGGAATCTTTGATAAAATTGGAAATGTCCATAACTGGAGTGAGTGGAGGAAACTCCTTCCGTGATCAGGAGTTTCAAAGCGCTTTCAAGTAACCGAAAACGTCTTTACTTATCTTCCATATTTTTAAAATGTAGAGGAATTAATTAGAATAGTTTAAATAAATTAAAGTGCATTTCCTTACAATACAGATTTGGCATTTGCATCACAGATAATAACGCAACGGCCTGGTTGCAGATTTAATTGCTGGACCAATATTACCCACATGCTTTGTAATAAACTGAAATCAATTTTCACATAAATCAATACACTCGATCCGTCATATGTAGTCATAGCAGCAATATCCATGATTATTCATGAAATCAACCTTTGACAAATTTGAGAGGGGGCCCTTGCTTCTGCCTGGCGTCTATCTCATTGATAAAGCATTGCATGTCACCTCAGTTGTGTATATTAACTACAGTATATAAATGATTAGTATTTACCAAATTATTACGAACTATGTAGTTTAACATAAAGAACTAAATTTAATTCCGGCTATCATAAAATGTTTCATGGCTAAAAGTAAAATATATTTAGTGGCTACATTTGATCATCTTGTAGAACTCCATTTACCCAACCCATCATCATCACGCATTGTACGTACATAAGTAACATATCTCCCACATAAGGATATTTTAATAGATCATCGAAAAGGGGGTCGCCCGGATTAAAAAGCGGATAGACGGATTATTTTGTTTAAAGGAGACATTGTAAATTAACCGACAACGAAACGAATAGGAAGTTTAACGCAATTGAGCAGAGTTGAAGCAAGAGCTTTTATTGCTCAGTGTCAATATTAAAGATTTGAATATTATCATCTTCAAAGAAAGTATCCTGCTTTGTTTCGCGTGATTTTGATATGATTGGATTTAACTTAATATTTTAAGAATATTTATTTTAAAGTTTATAGTATCTTATTATACAAATTTTATGTACAGATATCAGATAAACTGGAATTAACAAATATTTAAAAAATTCTGATTCACTATCCGGTCAATTGTGCTTCAAAATATATTCAACAATTTCATTTCTTGAGAATCATTCATTCATGCAACTGTAATAATAATTGTAGTTCAACGTCACTTGCATCAAAACGATGGAGATGAGTGTTACTAATTCTTCAAGGTTGTTTCAAATAAATCAAGTATTCCAACGTTGATTATCTCATTGTATAAATAGCTATGCATAGTATTCAGTAGGCATACCTTTTGTATTGTGCCTAAAACTATGCCCTTCCTCGGCCAACTTAGAAAGAGAGCAATTTGAAATGCGTCAAAAAGTGTAAAATTCTGTTGTTGGATATTGCTTTTCAAAAACTGAAAGACTACCACAATATCTGAGAACACCGCACCATAGAGAAAGAAAAGATCAACATTTTCAATAAAACAACTATGTTCATAAAAAATAATAATTGCCACGTTGAGCAAACTTGTCTCATTGCCACGGTGAAAAAAATGATATCGGGTTTTGTAATTTACTTTTATGGTCACGAATTAATATGCATTTGTAGGGTAGTCTCTTAAATTAATTTTGCACGTACTTTAATTGTTGTTTAGTATTGTATGCGTTTGTGCAACTTATTGTTCAAAAAATTGTGCTTGCAAATCCCAGGAAAATTAATAATTACTTCATACATATCGCTTTCATTTTATTATTTGATTATTTCAACGTCATCCAAAGAAAAAATTTGGGAAACGTGTGAAATAATCCACCAGATAAGGAGAACAGATCCACTTGGTTTGTTATGTTGAATAGAACTTAAATTCCAAGTAATCAATTATGAATTATTTAATAAAAACCAATTAACAAATTTATACTCAATGGCTAATAACTTTGTGTATATAAATGGGTGCATAGTGGCATGAGTTGTACAGAATCATCACCGGCTGAATAGGTATTTCTCGTAAAATTAATATAATTTTCTCGCTCTTTCTCATAGCCCTGTCAATTGCCAACAATCCAAGATAAAACCTCGCTTCACTGCCTGTGCGAGTTCATTAAATTTATTTTTGAATGAAATTAGTTTAATGCATAAGTATTAAGTTTAACATCATTATGCTTTAGAATTATAATAATTCCGTTTCACTTACATATAAAGACATTTGAAATGTGATTGAAATTTCAACAGAATTATTCCTCCATATTTTATTTTTCCACATGCCAACTTGTGTTTAATTAATAATTATTTTATATAATTAACAATAACAAGCCAATGAAATGATTACTGCTTATTAGACACAAAATTAACGGCGACGTATGCATTAAATCCGCATCGATGAATATGCTTGATATACTAGTAAAGTCGTGCAGCGTAAGACCCCTAGTTTCTATTTACTAATTTAATAAATAAATATGACTTTATTAATATGAGATACAAATAAATGCCATAGTGAAAAATTGTTTGGGTTCGGTGGTTGGTTGACTTGGCCTAATTCATGAAAATGTTAGTTCCTTTATCTATTTACACTAATTTGTCACGGTTCGGCGTAGCTCATAATAAAGATCAAGCTGCAGCGTACCCTGATTTGTATGAAAGGGAATTGATAGAATGCATTTATATATGTAACTAATTATCATTTATTTACATCATTACAATCATTAGAGATGGAAAACATAAAAACCTTTCAAATATTTCAAATGGCAGATACAGCAACATTTAATGAAGCGTGCCGAACTACGACAAAGTTAGTATTCGCTCAACCAATATGACTTTAGTATAGTGAGTGACATGTGAGAGACGAAATCAAAATCCCTTTACCAATACACCAATCGAAAGTGATTTTTTTGCCGAGTTTTTGTGGAAAATTTCAATTCCCCTGTGAAGAATGAATTAGTATTATAGTATCATAGAGTAATAATATGTTTCCTCACGATATCGATATTTTACATGTGAAGATTGTGAACTTCAACGTCGCTACGCAAATACGGAGAAAAGGTGCTATGCGATGAACTTACTAGAAGTTACCAGATATTAAGCTAATTACAGTGTAATAATAAGATTGAAGTTACAGTACCTTGCCACGGAAATACGTGATGAACCTACAAAATTTTAATCATGCGTAAAAACTATTTAAATGTGCATGATTTTTCAAAAGTGATGCATCAACGGAAAGCGCAAAGTTCACT
>VYYJ01003916.1:0-14936 GCA_021029165.1 Cyphoderus albinus
GCTGCCTTCCTGTGGACGTCTGACTGGCGGACAACGGCGGAGGCGATCTGGCGGAGACGGTTCGTGGCGACGGGGGTCTTTTGAAATTGTTTTTTTTAGAGGATTAGAAAAAATAATGAAATAATAATATTTTGTCATTTAATTGTAAAATTGACAGTTTTTTAAATACATATATTATGTATAATGATTCTTGTTACACACTCACCACGCGACTGTAGCGCGGCACCGATGATGATGACTGCTGTGAGTTAACGGCGCCTCCTTCCCCACCACTGCCGCCCTTCCCTGACGCTGGCTTGATTTTAACGGAGGATGGAGGGAACACGCGGAGACGCTTGATCGTTGTGGGGCTTTGAAAAACAAAAATCAAAAAACAAAAATATAATATTAATTTGCGATGCCTATCACATGACACATGTCACATGACATAACATATAATAATAAATTTGTGTGTTCACAGAATGCAAAATTTTTCAAAGAAATATTCATAAAAAAAAAGGTTTTGAAAAATTATTGAAAATGAAATGTCATGAAAAATGAGGGTTCCTTTTTGTTTGATAATATGTAATAAATATAAATTTTTACATAAATACGTTGCTAGTTTAACGCAAAAAATTGTGAGGCGTTATTAAACGCTCTTTAAAATAGTGGTTAATAATTTCTCAAAAACGCATTTTTCAATGAAAGTTTCAATTGAAAAAAAAAACTTGCGATGCCTAGTCTCGACATGACATGTAAATTTGTGTGTGCACACATTTTGACATGTATTCACCTCTAATTTACTACTGATCTATACTAATTTTTTTTTTCTCTCTCAATATTTTGTGTCGTCATTTTATACCTTCCCCGCTTGAGCCTGACCTCGATGACTCCTTTGAGCTGGTGTGCGACCGCCGTCACTTTTGACGATGGTGGGGATGATGGAGACGTGGTAGGCGGCTGCTGCTGCTCCTTATTCTGCTTCTTCGCGTCTCCCGCCTTTGACTTCTACAGGTATAATTTAGAGCATAGAAAACAGAAGAAAAAGAATTCATTGTTAAAAATATTGCTCATCAACTAACAGAACCGGAAACATCATCGCGTCGGGTTTCTCTCTCTCTTTTTCCTGACCTTTTTGTTTTTCTTGTTCTTGCTGTTGCCCCTGCCCTGCTCACTCCCACTGCCGTTACTGCTGCTGCTGCTGATGCCACTGCCACCCCCTTTCCTCGGCACAATGTCGAGGGTGACAGGTCCCAGGAGAAACTTTGACCTCACGATCCTCACCGAGTCGCTCTGTCTGACGACGTCGACGTTGCCCGCTCGGCGGAGTGAGCTGAGACCCTTGAGGACGCCTCGGGTTGGCTTCTGCTGCCTGTTGCTGTTTTTCTTGTTGTTTTGTTTTTTCTTGTTTTTCTGAGGCGTCGTCGTCGATGTGCTTTTATTCTTATTCTTCTTCTTGGACTTTTTCTTCTTATCCGTTTCCTCCACCGAAGCTCCCGTCTTCGTTGACTTGTTCTTTTTCACTGGACTCCCACCACTGCCACTCTGTTTCTTCTGGAGTACCGACGATGAGGCGTTGTCGTTGTCGTTGTTCAGAGAGGCGTCATCATCCTCTTCATCCTCCTCTTCTTCTTCTTCCTCAGAGGACGATGAGGAGCCCCGTGACGACGCAGAGTCGGGGATGAGGAAACCGCGTCGGGTCTCCTCGTTGTTGCTAGGTGAGGGGGAAACGGCGGCGGCGGCTGCGGTTATGACGGGGGAGTCTGAGGAGGAAGAGCTTTTCGCCGTGGAGGTGGTGGTGGTTGACGTGGCGCCGGTATCGCCCGTATTATTGCCACTAGTGGTATTTTTAGCGTCCGTTCCCGTGTTTCCGGCCGTGTTCATGGTGCTCCTCTTCATGCTCCCGTTCACGATCAGAGCCCTAATATTAATATGTCATATATGAACACACACGTATTAATAAAAATTATAGTATTTTATATATATATATACTTTTGCAACCCCCCGATATTAAAAAGGTAGCCTAAAATATCAGTAAAATATCATTAAAAAATCGCTGAATCTCAGTAATGGAAACTACCCGTAACTACCCAGTAAATGTGAAATTTAAGTTTACTGAAACGTCTTTTCTACTATGGCCATAAAACTAACATCCTTGCCAGTGGCCATACTTGACCTATTATGTGTCAAAGCTCTTGTAGTAAAAAAAATTACGTGGCAACGTTACATAAATAAAAAATAATAATCGCAATAATAATTGCATTCACGATAAAGGAAATTTCTTTGTTGCTATTTTTATTATTATTATTATTATAACTACTATTAAACACATTTAATCACGCGTCATTGTGTGTTAAAAATTAAAAAAATGTTCAATAAAATAATTTTTAAAAAACAAAAAAACAAAAAAAGTCAAAGAATTCTATTCTCTAAAAAAAAAAAATCGCATTGTTTTTTCACAAATAATTTTCTTTCGGAGACCGGAAATCGTTGTCGGACAGAAATTATTATTTTTAGTTTTACTTTAAAAAAAATAAAAACAAATTAAATAAATAAAGTACAATAAAAATATTAACGTAGTACAAATCTGAATTTAAAAAAAAATTGAAAATAAAACATTACTATAGAATAATTTAAATAGATTTTTCTCAAATAAATCTAGTTATTTAAAAATTAATTTTAAGATTTAATTTTAATTTTTAACAAATAATCCACACAAAAAACCACCATAGATACTGTAATACCGGTGTTTTTATTAATTTTTATTGCGCTAAATAAATTCCTCTCAAAATAATATGGCCATATCATATCATATACACAAGAAGGGGCCACCACGCAAGAAGCGTTCTCTTCCTATTTGTCATTTAGTATATAGAGATAATAATATTTAATTTACCTGATATCCCTGAACGCCCGTTCTGCGACTTGCTCCGCTTCATCCACTCCATCATCATCATCATCATCATCATCGTTGTCTACCTCCTCAGCATGGTCATCGTCTTCCTCTTCGTCCTCATCGCTGATCTCCTCGACTCGTCCTCCTTCTCCACCACCACCGGTCGTCGTCTTCCTAGCCACACCCTGTAACCTCTGGAGAAACACGCTCCTCGTGGTGGTGCTGCCTCCTCCGGAAACCTCCTCATTGTCATGGTCATTGTCCAGCTCCACTTTATCATCGTCATCGTCGTCATCATCATCTAACCCGATTCGCTTGTTGTTGTTGTTATTATTATCACGTGACTCCTCTTCCTCCTCTTCCACCTCAAAGGTCTGATCCATCCTCCCCCTGTTCTTCGCTCCCTTTCGCTTCTTCTTCACGCTCTTTTTCGGTTTCTTTTTTTGCTGCTGCTGCTGCTTATTCTTATCTTTATTGTTGGCGTTATTACCTCCGCCGTTATTACTTGGCGTCTTGCCGCCCCCACTGAACAAGTTCACCATGAGGGGGTCCATGTTTTTCGTCTTGATCATCCCGTTCATCCGCTTCAGGACCACGTCCATGTACTCGTTGTACTTTGCTACCGATTTATTCGGGCGTTTTTTCGACGATGTCGATTTCGTTCGCTTATTATTCGTGCGACGTCGGCCGCGGGGAACACTAGCGTGGTGGTGGTGGTGATGGTGATGAGGGAACCGTTTCCGGGCTGAGCGGTGCTGGAGTTCTTCTTGTGTGGTGGTCGATGATGCTCTGGGTTCTGCTGCTGCTGACCGACGGGAACGGGTCTTCAGGAGGAGCGTGGAGGAGGAAGTGTCATGGAGAGACTCTTCTTTGCTGCTACTGCTACCGCTGTCCATTGCCGCTGAAGAAAATTCGTCGTCGTTGTCCTCATCATCATCATCTTGATGATGGCTGGTTATAATGGCATTATCCTCGTCGTCATCATCATTCGCGTCGGACAGGTTACTGACATTGCTGCTGGCACTGCTACTGGAGTCAATGGCGTCATTAATGTTCTTGTCATCATCGTCGTGGTTTTCTTCCAGATCTCCGCTCTCGTCTATGTGTGTGTAGAGAAAAGCAATTTTTCTTCTTTATAAAAATATTTGAAATGATTTTTTTTGCATCGATGTTTTTTCAAATAGATTTTTTTTAACGACAAAGGGTTAGTTTTTTTAAGGTTTTTAAAATCACCTTAACTACTACGCTTAGCGTTGGCCTCGCGTTTCTTGTAAAAATATAGTATATATATGTATTATACACGGCGGCGTTTGTATATTTTATGGGCAAAAAATTGTGCCGCTGCATTGTGTAGTAGTGGCTAATTAAAAATAATACGATATGAAAATTTGAAACATATAATAGCCTTTTATTTGATGATACCAGTGAAAGCGCCACTGCTAAGTGCTGGTTGTGTTACAGTCAAGGTGATTTTTTAAAATAAAAAAACCTCTCTAAAACCAATCAGGTTACAGTTTACTAATTACTGAAACGACTGAGAACACTACAATGAGGAAAGCATGAATGAACGTCAAAAAGACCGATTTTTTTTATCAATAGGGATGCGCGGACTTGCTCCAGTCCTTTGAATATATATAATGATATCATCAGTGAAAGCGGGCAACAACGCTAGATACTTGGCAAGCTGACCAGTCAAAGGTCACCATTATTAGTTGTTAACCTTAACCATAAAAAATAATCCCAAACGAAACGAAAACAAATAAACAGGAATCGTTAATAAAAAAAAATCAGCGGAAAAGCGGCTGTAGAGCGCCTTCAAGGTCCTTTCAATCATCAACGAGAAAATTTTTAATTAAAAAACCACCTGCTGGCAGTAAACAACTCATGCTAGTATGAGTTCCCTTTTAAGTAGATTGATCATGTGAATTATTATGACCATATATAGGGTTCTGGATATTACTATATTTAAATAGGCACAACTATATAAATGGTAAAAACGGTTAGAGTGTATTTGATTCTGGCCAATAAATATACTACTACAAAATAAAAAATCCTATGACTAACATTATCATTATTATGTATGGGTTTATGTCTTAAATATATATTTTTTTACCGTTTTATTTAAAAAAAAAAATTAAAAAAAACTCACCCTCGTCACCACCATCGACAAAGATATCCCAGAGGAGCTGCTCCACCTTATTGTTCTCATCACTACTGCTGTGGTGGTGGTGGTGGTGATCGACGTTGTCTGCCTCAGCCTCATCATCGTTGTCCTCCACTGCCCTCGTTACTACCTCCTCCGTGCAGTTCCCTGCTGCTGCTGATGGCGTCGTCGTCGTCGTCGTCGTCGTCACGTTCCCCTGCTCCAAATCTCCATGATGCGTCTCTTCCTCTTCCTCCTCTTCGATCGCTAACGAGATCCCGGTGGCGTTGCCCGGGAGTGGAGTCGCTATGACGTCTCCACCACCATTTCCATTTAGCACGTTATTATGAAGATGGTCGAGTGTTATCGGTGGTGGTGATAATATCGTAGCTACTGGTTGCGATGACGATGACGTTCCGTTACTACTATTACTATTATTATTAGTTCTAACCGTCGCTAATGTCGCCGCCGCCGCCGCCGCCGCCGCCCCGCCGTCCACGGCAAACGGTGTCGCTGGCGGTGGGAGGAGAAGGAGAGTCACTGACACGAGCACTAGGCACAGTAGTCTTACTGGGGAAGATGACGACGTCATCATCATGGCAACAAGGGGTGATGATGATGATGATGTTGCCATGGGGGGAAATAAATTCAATTCCACGGGTATTTATTTAAAACCAAAACACGCCACAGCAGCACAGGCTTCACAAGTCACTATTTAAAAAAGAAAAATAAATAAAAATTGTTTTTTTTACCCATAAAAAATTCATGTTAATAATCACTTTTTTATCTTACACTTATGAATTACATTTTTATTTTATTTAAAAAAAAAAAAGTTCACTAGGTCACTAAGGCGACGAGAGAGAGAGAAAAAAGAGTGTCTCGTTTCTTATAGTAAATTCTCACTTTCCCCGGGCGCTCTCTTCACGCAACAAAAAGAAACTGAAAGTAAAACGCGTGTGTATGAAATAAAAAGACGCCGATTTTTGCAGCGTTGGACGGACGCCTCAGTATTTGTTATTGCAGTAGTCGTTCACTCACAGCAGCCCCGATAAATCGGTGTGGTGTGATGATGATGGTGGTGGTAGTAGTCGTAGTAGCTAGTTTTTAGTGGTAGTTAGATGCATTAATAATAATAAGAGAAGGGGATTTTGTATGAAAGAAAGAAATAAAAAATAAAAAACGAACTCGCGTACTTGTTCTCGTTTTTCTCTCTCTTTCACGAGCTAACAATCGAGAGAGAGTTTTCCTTCAAATATATATATATATGCACACACACAAAGACGCTTATAATACGCTTATCATCATCATCGATGTGTGTTATGTGTTGGACGATGATGACGGTTAGAGTCTAGTTTAGTTCGAGATAGATGTGTGTGTGTACGGACGGTCAATAATGATAATAATAATGCCAAGCATACGCACACAACAGGTGTGTAAAAAAAAAGTAATTGGTAGTATTTTAAAACTCGACTCAGTGCACGTTACCTCTCTGTTTTAAAAACTCTGATCCCATCTCTCTCATCTCACTCACCCTTTAAATATATATTTTATTTTTCTTTCTAGGTTAAAATCGAAAACTAAAGTATAATGATAAGAAGATAAGGGAACCGTCAAACTATATAAACTCGCCAGAATAAGTTTTAGATTTAGAAGAACAAGACGCTTCATCTTCTGCTGACACATTATTGCTTGCTTGCTTGCTTGCTTGCTTGCTTGCTTGCTGCGTCTCTCTCTCTCTCTCACACACACACACACAAACGAGAAGAAGAAGAAGATGCGAATGCTATGAGCATTGGTGAACAAAGAGGAGTCGGCGAGACAGGTGAAATACAGGAGAGAGAGGAGAGAGAGATTCATATTATGAGGTTTGAATTGAGGGAGAGGAGATGAGATGAGAGAGAGAGATGAATGGGGGGAACTAAGCACCTCTTCATCATCATCATCATCACGCTACTAAAACACACCTCCGTGTGATGTGTATTCATAACAACTTTTTTTTTTTTTTTTTGCACACACCATCTTCATCGCCAATTTACTACTTTCATAGGTATAACACATGAAGACGATTTCAAACATTTATTTTATATATATAAACGAGAGAGAAACGTATTGTATATATATATATAAAACGTGTTTGTTATTTTATTTAAACGGGGTGGTGTATACTTTTTGCATTGATAAACCACCACCACCATCACCCAACTAACTAACAGCGATTTATATATATATCGTTTAAGTACGTATTTTATATAAAATGTGTACGTTGTGGTGGTAGTGGTGGTTGTTCTTAAAAGAACTCACGACTCACCACCACGGGTTCAGGTTTTTCTTTTGTTTAGCCCATCATACATTGACGAGTCAGTCTCTCTCTGTGCGTTTTCACTGACAGTAGTCAAATCAATGGGAGAGAGAGAGAATTTTTTTCTCTCGCAGTTACCAACTCCGAACGGACCTCAGAACCTAACAATACAAAAATCCAAATTTTCCGCCGGGTCTAAAGCGGTATAAAAATAAATGGCCATAGCTGCTTTTAGCTGCCACCACCACCACCACCTGACAGGTCATAGTTTGTTATAATAAATACTTAAGTATTTAACGCAACAACTCTTTGCTGCTGCTGCTGCTAGCATTTTTTTTTCTAAAGAAAAATATTCACCATTCTTTCTTTCTCTCGTGCATCTTTTCTCGTTTATGTGCTAACTATTTAACTGATACTAGACTTACACGTGCTTTTAAATTTGTTTAAAATCAATCAAAAATCATAAATTTTGATTTATAAATATCTAGCCTGTCATATATACATAATATCCTATTTATTAATCGATGTTTTCTTTTGTTGTCCCCTTTGAGATGTGTTTACTGTGAGTAGTAGTAGTAGTAAGCCATAGCGATTTTTTTAAAAGAAAAAAAGAGAGAGAACCTTTTTCATCTTTCACTGAGAATGAACGCGCGGCGATTCATGAAAAAAAGGATTGCGAGGTTTTGTTTGCGGCGGCGTTATCTCCTTCATTCAATATTATCGGCGAAAATGAGGGAGATTTTCTCTTTAAACAATGTATTTAGATGTAGTTGGTTGGTTTATCACGGAAGGGATTAAAACGTGAAGATGATGAAGATAAACGATTACACTCTCATATTATGATAACGCTCTATTCTATATACTCTATAAACTGCTCGGAGCGATTCAGCGTTTTACTTTTCTTCTTCTTCTTCAGCATCATCATCGTGATCGTCTTTCTCTCTCTCTTAGTGGTATTATAAAGCGTGAGTTATATGGTGTTTATATAAAGTGGTTTTCAAAAAATAAAATAAAGTTGATTTGTATTATAAACAAATTGTAGCAGTTGCGGTCGTCCACTTTTAATTTTTTGGTTTTGGCGATTCTCATATATATATAAATCTAGTATATTCGTGTTATAACGGGTGGAGCTACGTGACGGTTAAAATAATGACAAATTAATTAATTAATTAATTAATTTTTTTTTGAAATGTCAGGTTTTACCCACAAAAAAACAGAATAAGTCCGCATGATGTTCTTTTATCCGGGTTTTTTGAGAGAGATATAGCTACGTTTATTTTGTAACCTTTTATTTAAACTGGTAGATTAATGAAATGTCGATAACGCAAAAATACACTTTTTTCTTAGAAAATATATCAGAACATATATATATATATATATATATATATATAGTGTGTTTCAAATCTACAGGGCCATTCAGAATTATTGCGTCATTTGAATATAAAGAGACAAGAAACGCGAGGCCTACGCTAAGCGTAGTTAAGGTGATTTTAAAACAACTTAAAACAATAATGGCCTACAACTTTTTGGCCACCTGGACTTGACCTTTTGAAAGTTCGTTGCTAGTTGTTAACGTAACAATAAAGCAACATATAGTCTGTAAAGTCCATTGGTTTAACTTGTTTATTTTGGGTGCTCATATCTCATTCCTCAATTATATACTTGATTGTAAAAAACGGTATATATATTGTATATATAGAGCTATTTGAGCGGTATACTATACATATTTAACGGGTAAGCATTGTTAGTAGTTAAAAATTGTTTTTTAAAACTTTAAAACAATACGGCCATTTTATTTTATTTTTAAATGTCAGGTTTGCCACACAAAAAACAAACATTAAAACAATGGCCAACTAAATACATGACCACCTGACCGTTGAAGGTTCATCGTTATCAGTTGCTTTTAAATGTAACAACAACTGAGGATACTGCAATGAGTAAAACATGAATGAGCTTAGTCAAAGTAGTAAATAATTTTCATTCCTAAAAATTTTTTTGGGTTGCCTTCCTCCCCGGCATTATTGATTTAGTATATAGAGAGATTACTTTTAAAATTACTACATTCAAAAAATATAATATTATGCAAAACTGATTATTTTTTTGTTTAGTACAATGGGCTCCAAAATTGAATATACAACCTCATTTAAACCTATGTTTTTTATATATATTTTTTTTTAAATTGAAAAAAAATTAAAAGTCTTAGCAAAACAGTAAGAACGTATTTAATACACAAAAAGTAAGACCCAGTCAGTCAGTACGAGAAGAGACGATAATGGACAGACAGACAGACAGACAAATCGATCACCTTACAATTACGAAAAATGATTTTAAAAGTAAAATCTTGAAAAATGTGTGCTTTTTCTTTTAAAAAGAATGAAAAGATTCGTTTTTCTCAATTCGTGTTTCGAAGAACAAAATATAACAAATTTCCTCTGTCCGCATTTTAAGACCAGGTTTAACACAGCAATAGTGATTCACTGAATGAATGAATGAGATGATGATGAAGAAAGAAGAAGAAGACGCTGCTACCTCTGTTTAAAACTTCGGAAGAGTGGGCCAAAATAATAGCAAACAATAAGCCCAGAGGGGCGAAAATGATAGTTTAAAAAAAAATTATAATTATAATGAAATGAGTGTCGATATATATACACACACACACACACATATATATGCAAAAACACAACAGGTGGTGGTGGTGGTGGTGCTGGTTTTGATAAGAAATAAGATGGGTTTAAAGATAGAGAGAGAGAGATAATAATGTGTTAAGGGGTTTTTAAAAATAAAGATTGAGAACGGTTTCGTTTTTTTAAATTTATTTGTATATATAAATGTTATCCTATTACTGCTAAAAAGAGCATTCAGCTCATTCGTCTCGTCATAATATCGTGTTTATTGTGCCAAATACTATGGTAAGATTCTATACAGTGTGTTCCACACTACTTTGGCAATGAACTTTGCTGTGGACACGTAAATCAATTCATGAGATCAGGAATTGTAAAAGCAAAAAATTATTTTATTTGTCAAGCTGCATAAAGTAGTGGATATTATATAGGGCAATATATAGTTATTTGAGGGAGCCGAATATATATTCGTGGACTACCCTGTATAAAAATATTAACTTTTTTTTTTAGAATGTTGCTGATATATCGACTTTATAAAGAAGTATTTAAAGCGTTTCTTCAGATCGACGTTACGAACAAAATGAGATACGTGTTCCGGATTACGAACCACCGCCTTATAACAAAAACCGTCTTCGGGTTCTTATTATTCACCTAATATTCACGTAATAAAACTGCTAAAAATATATCGAGTAATTCACAAGTCTTAACGTAGCAAAAGTTTTGCCGGTTTTATAAAAAAAATCGTTAAGGTGGTGTGATGGTGATATACATACAAAAAGTACGGAGTTCTATAAAAAAGATTTTCTTTTTCTTTGTTTTTTTTTCTCTCTCTCACGTGGTGTAGCGTCATTTATTTTCATAAAGACACACTACTTCAAAGTAAGGGTAATCGTGATTGTTGTTACTCGCGAAAAAAGTAAAGAAATAGAAATATTAAAAAACCGGAACAAGGTCTTTCGGATATTTGCGAAAACAAAACAACAACAATTTTTTTTTTTGCTATTTCTTCGGGGTGTTTTGAGAAACGTTTAAAGGAACGATCGTTGGTGTTGAAAAATAAAATTGAATTCGGTAGTATTTAATTTTTATATCATGGCTTTTATCAGAGTTAAAAAAAAATTAATTTTTATTTAAAAAAAGAAAAGAAGATTTCTTACAAGAAGGGGTACGGGAAAACCAAAGGGGAAACGGTTCCGGTTATTGCTGCTGCTTCTTCTGCCGGTGTGTCTCCTCCTAAAATTCGATAAACTTCCTGATTTGGCAACTTCCAAAGACAAAAAAAAAACACCCCAAAATAACTCTTTAAAAACAATTATTAACCACTTCAGTAGTTCAGTACTTTCAGCAGGTGAAGAAGCACTACTACTGTCCTAGGCAACTCTTTTACAAGTCTTTAGAAATGGGCTTCAGGAGAACCGTTACTATAACGACCGTGTGAGAAGAAGAGGAATGATGATGATGAAGAAAAAAACTAATTATAGCAAAGTAAAAGTAAGTGGAGGGAAAACGGGGACAAAAATTTGAATTATTCAAACGTGAATTTCAATTCTTTTAGTTTCTAAAATAAAGCCGGGGATTTCAGTAATGGGGTATTTATTTATTTATTTATTTATTTATTTATTTATTTAGCTGAAGTGGCCGGCTTTAAAATTTGTTGTTGCTAAGAGTAACGGTGTAAAACTGACATTTATTTATTATTTGTAACGGTGGTTTCCATCGAGAGAGAGACACAATTTTTTTTGTTTTAAATGGGGTTATTTATTTATTTTTTTTACATAATGGTGCGACTTGAGTGAATATGCATATGTTTAGGAGGAAAAAAAGGATATAAAAAAAGTGGGTCGTATTTTTTACAAATTTTTTACAGAGTATGTATTTGTATTAAAAAATACTTTACAACTTATAACTATTTTTGATCTGTATAATTGGAAGTTTTCAAAAAATTAAAATACACAACTCCTTATTTTCTGTGTGTTTTGTATATCATGATGGGATTCGAATGATTGAATGAATTCATATATAAATAATAATAATAATAATATCTTTGATTGTAAATACATGCAGGGTCTTTCATAAAATGTACCATGTGTCTGTCTACTATATAATATGTATACATAACGTGCTTTTCTCAATTTTATGTTGAATTGGCCAAAAATTATAATTATCACGTTTTCTCCAGTTACCTTTGTGTAAAATTTATGAAATGCTTTTTGTGTAATTTTGACACACGGGGTTCTGACTGGAGGGTTGTCGCGGATCGCATTCGGGTCAAATTACATAATATTTGCTTGCGCATTGCTCAATTGAAACGAGTATATATAGTTAAAGCTAACGGTGAGATTGATTTTCAACAATTGTAAGCAGATTTTTGAAATCCGCATAATAAAGTGGTACATAAAACGTATAAATATTTACAATAGATCAACATATTATATGGTGCTATTGAAATTCTATCTGAAAAAAAAATAAACTCTGGCATGGCTGGACATTTTAAGTATAATATTCGGGTCGGTTCAGTCTATAAAGACCCGTTGCATGTCCCTATATAATTCTGACACCCGTCAACCAAATTTTCAAGATTCATTCAGTTTTGGTACATAAGTCCATCATAAAACACCCCGGCTAGCAAAAAAACAAAATTTAGGTCCATCCGGTCAATCATAATTGTCAAAAAAATTGTAACATACAGTTAAATGACGAAAAAAAAATTTTCATGCCTTACAATTTAGAAGAGCTTATGTAGCCTCATAAGCTTGTTCCTATGTGGCGATCTTTACGGAAGGCCCTGTATATATATATATATATATATTCATCGTGGTATACATATATAATTATTTGTACTACATGTACTAGTAGTGTCATATTATGAAGAGATGATGTCCGAGATGACGAGACTGATCATTTTTAGGAATTCTCTCTCTCTCTCTATTTAAAAAAGAAACACAAGAAGCAAATAACTAAATCGTTTTTATACGTCAAACTTTTATCTTATCGGGACACACCAGGGATGGCTTCCGGTTTTAAATGTTTCATATATATAAGCAGGGGATAAAAAAAAAGGTGGTATGGTAGGTACATATGTAAGTTACAAGCGTGTTTTGCTGGAGAAAGCTGATAATAAGGAAAAAAGAAGGACGAAGCAATATAGACATTATAGAGTGGATAGAGACAGCAAAAAACAAAGGCGGCTTCGTCGTCGTCGTCATGGTGGTGGTATATGGGGTCAAGGATATTTTTGGTGGATTTATATTAATACAAGTGAAAGCTAGAGGTTTAAAACCTCTCTCTCAATAAGTACTAAAAAAATGCCTTCAAATGTTGTATATGAATCAGTAGTACGACCATGCCACATTCAACCCAGTTGAGTTCAGAGACTCCCCAGTTGTTAAGTGACATTTAAAAAACTCATTTAAACTCCTCGAAACAATAGTAAGAAGACGCACTTTGCGACATGACCTTTGAAAGTTTCTTTTAAGTTGTTAACGAAACCCATTGAACAGAAACATGAGAAATTAAAATCAACTTTGGTAGTTAATGTGATTTCTGAAAACCTCAAAACAATGCCCAGCTGCATGATCAGTGGCCACCTGACCTGTCGTAGTTCATTGTAAAATAAATTTATACTTGGCAACCATTAATATAATAGTATAAATAATCTCCATTCATAAAATAAAAATATGGTCGGTCAACCATGCTTGCTTGCTTGCTTGCTAACGTGTTTATATATTGACTGCTCAAAAATTCTCATCTCTCCTCCCATAATATCCTTTTTCCCCTTCTCGTCGTCACTCCATTAAACACACACGCCAAGTAAAAATAAAAAAAAAAAAAAATGTCACCATCTTCTCATCAGTACCGCCGATTTTCTGCTTATTAGTTTAGATTTCTTTTTACGACATTAAGTTTATAGTAATGTTTGTACTCGTGAATCGCGTAGAAAAAACCATTAATATAATAGTATAAATAATCTCCATTCATAAAATAAAAATATGGTCGGTCAACCATGCTTGCTTGCTTGCTTGCCAACGTGTTTATATATTGACTGCTCAAAAATTCTCATCTCTCCTCCCATAATATCCTTTTTCCCCTTCTCGTCGTCAGTCCATTAAACACACACGCCAAGTAAAAATAAAAAAAATAAAAATATTTTCACCATCTTCTTCTCATCAGTACCGCCGATTTTCTGCTTATTAGTTTAGATTTCTTTTTACGACATTAAGTTTATAGTAATGTTTGTACTCGTGAATCGCGTAGAAAAACTTTTTATTCCTTGCGCGGCGGCAGATTCGTGACAGTCTGGCGCCTTTAGAATGTATCAGCACAATCATCAGCATCTTTCGTAAAAGAGAAACAAAAGACGTTCATTATATTGTTTAAAAAAAACTATATTTTATATTGGGGAGTCAACAAACTGTATCAATTCAATTGAGAGAGCAGCTACAAATGTTTTTTTTTAAATTTTTTAACAAAGACTCCTTCTCCCATGATGTAATTGGGCATGAAATTGATTTTTTTTCTTCTTCTGTCAAATCAAAAAGAGTTTTTATCTGTAAATACTACACACGCCTTTATATACTATCTTGACTGACAATAAAATTGTTAGTAGTAGGTGAAAATAAATAGGTGAATCGAGAGATAAAGAAAATAACATGATAATTTTAGTATAATTATTTTGATGATTTTTCGGTAAGAGGTTTTTTTTTTCTCAAGTATATTATTTTTTTTAAAACAAATTTTGATTGATGAGGGTGATGATAGTGATTGTTGAACAATTCGTTTTCGAACCATTTCTACTTGGCATTCAAATGCGCTATATAAATATACTTTTGCAGTTTATAATAATGTTTAATATAGTGATGCTTCCATTCCTCCTAACGGCACTTTTGCTTTGCATTTTTGCATTTGCGATTTGCAAACACCTTATAAATAAAGCAGTGGCAAGGACTCCTTAGAATTAGCTTAAATGGAGGGTGGGATTAAATTCTCCGTCATCGATTT
>VYYJ01003917.1:0-14934 GCA_021029165.1 Cyphoderus albinus
AAACGTGTAATGTAACAAATATATACGTGTAGGGTATCTTTACCTTTATACACGTCTTGAGCCTTGGGTGTAAATAATATTTCTAACCTTAGTAGCTTAGTACAGTGAAAGTGCTAAAGTTGGTTGTAATTCACATGAATCGACAGCCAGAGTGAGCAGTTGGACCTTTAAAATGTGTTTCCCGGTTTTTAGTTTTGTCAATTGATGCGTAATTCTACATGTCAGCAGCAATATAGCTCACGTATTAAATTTTGGCAGTACAGTAATTCTATTAAGATTGTAGCAATATCTTATACAAGAAATTTGCCAAGAAAGGCCCACAAGGAATTGCCGGATGTGTTATAGTATCATTTTGGTCTACACGTTTCTCATACTAACAAGTATTTTTTCTTTGATGTAGTAACTAAACATTCTCGTTAGGCATTTTTTAGCCTAAAAACCTACAGAGCAGTTTAGCTTGCTTTTGGACACCCGTAAACATAAAAACAACAGATATGTGTCATGCCCGATCGATGCACTTTTTACGTTTCATCAAACGATTACAATTGTCGTCGGCTTCCTTATAAAAGTGGTGTTAAATTATGCAACAGCTTTCCACACAGTAACAACATATCCAAGATAGATGAGACGTCCGTGAAAGAATTTTCTTTGTGTTCAATGAGCAAAAATATATGCGGGTGAAAGCTAAAGAAAGTAATCTGGATATGTGTTAATGTATATGTCTTGGTTTATTTGAGCTAGAAGTTTCCGTCCGTCCACTATATACATTGAGAACAAGTAAATATCTTACATTTGTGAATAGGCATGTCATGCATAAAAAGTGGGTTAACCTCAACCTGTCCGCATTTTATTTAAGTTGAAGAATTTGAACAGTCACGATCCAGGGCATTCAGGAGGGTCTAGTCTGATCGTAACTGTAAGAGTGTAGTGTTTAATTGAAGTATTATGTATTAAAAACTTGAGTTCTTAACTCACGAAAACGTCATCGTGCAAAGAAATTAAAGTTCAAGCTTCTGCACATTAACAAGGAGCACAGGAAGGGACTTGATGCTCCCAGTTCGGTACATTTCCGCTTAGACTAAAATACTATAAATTCTATTGAGGAAATGAGATCTTGGTTTAGAATGTTTCGGTCTATCTGCTGCCGAAAATCTTGTAAGGTGAGGCTCCTCCGCTTTATCATAACCGTGGCAGTTCTCACAAATATTGGAGGCAGCTTGTGGATCATGATCACTGAAAAGAGTTTGCCTGAGTAAAGTTTTAAGGGATAATGCAAAATAATAATGTGTGATCAAAAATTATAATAGTGCGATTTGCAAGTATTGATTGAACGAGACGAGAGTTGTGGAGTTGAATACTTAAAATTACAACCCTACGGTATCTCGCTTTGTACACGACAAAACCACGAAAGCGATGGGAATATTTACAGTTCACAGAATTTATTCAGCTCATTGTTGCGAGCAAAAATTATGGTTTCTGGAGGAAAGCCCCCAACGAAAATCCACGTAGAAAAATCTGTCCGTTCAAAATCCTTACTTAAAAATTTCACCTTGCCGAATGTGAACATAATTTGACTTAAGATTAATTCCCAGTGTTCGTCTATTTCAAAAAGTAGCCTGGCCTTAGCAATCACCAAAAGTAATGAATCATTCTCTACTTCAAAAAATCATTCTGGGTGGGTTTTTGTTTGGGCGGTTTTTCTCTGGGTTGCTTTTCGTCGGGTGGGTTTCTTCTGAACACGAAAAATTATATACGCATATGCAGTACATTACATACGGTCGCTGTCTTCTATCTATTGTAGATATTTTAATGCTGATGTTCACACTTCAGCGCAGCTCAAATCTCATCGTCGCTGCTTCATTCCAAGCCTCAATCCATTTGAGCCGGAAATCAAACAGCTAATGAGTATTCCAACGCCAATAGATTGCATAAAAACCGCTAATCCCAATTTGGAGAGGATTGCCTTTAAAGGGAAGAAAAGCGCTGATTCAAATTTCCTAGTGCAGACACAGAACGTAGGATATCCATGCTGTTATCGGCCTTTCTTTCGAGTATCTGACGACGAAGTCATGTAAGCTTTCTCTTTTCATGGTTTTCTACATCCACTATCACGGAGGTAATAACTAGCAAAGAGAGCTGTAGTGTAGTATCAAAATGAAATAATTTTCACACTATGATAACTTCTGTATACTTAAAGCATTTGACGTACCTACCTGAGTTTGACTTTATAGTTCACTTCGCAATAAAATTATTCAAATAAACCTATTACAATTGCATTAGAATGAAATGTGCACAGTGAGCGACTCTGAAAGTATAACAACTAATCACAATCACAATCACATATGTTATTTAACTAAATAATACTGTATTCCTGTAACCTTACCTTACACACAAAAAGATAGGATGGGAAATGTGTAGTAAAACTATTATTTTAAAAACTGGTGTAGGTTGGAACGGACGGAGAACTCTACATATGCGTGTCATGAGATAAAGGAAACGGAGACTCAAATACCACCTGAATATGAATTTGTCGAGGTAATTTGCGGGTATGCTGGGAGCAACTACAAAGACGCTATCGCCTTTGTAAGCCGTCAGCCGAGTGTGGAAAAACGTACCTTGATGAAAGAAGCGAGAAAGAAATCTCGTAAAAGGGTTGCTCGTCTCAAAAGCTCGAAGAGAAATTCAGAAAGGGAACCTCATCGACTTTCCGTCATCATCATCGGCCTCGATTCAACTTCTCAAATGAATTTTATTAGAATGATGCCAGAATCCTACAAATATCTCTCCAACACTCTTGCCTCGGTTCAGCTCAAAGGCTATAATAAAGTTGGAGAGAACACTTTGCCAAACGTCATTCCACTTCTGACGGGACTTCATCTCAGCACTATGAAAGGTCTGTGCGTTGACCAGAATCAGACAATTAATTCCGCAATTCATCTTGATGGCTGTCCATTCATTTGGAAAAAATTTTCCGCCAAGGGATATCGCACAAGTTTTGCAGAAGATGAAGTCAACACGGGGGTTTTCAACTTGTATTGGTCCCATGCTTTCCGTGCTTCTCCTACAGATCACTACTTCCGCACATTTTCTCTCAGAATGCAAGAAAATCATGCTTCTCACTTTGGTCACTGCTATGGAACGAGGATGACTTTTGATATTCTTATGGAGTACATTAAAGATACTGCAGCAACCTATAAAAAAGACCGTTTCTTTCACATGACATGGGCAAGCAAGCTAAGTCACGACGATTTCAACCGACTTGCTTGGGGCGACAAGCAGCTCCTTTCTACTCTTAAATTTTTGAATTCCAATGGTCACTTAAATGAAACTGCTCTCATTTTAGTAGGAGATCATGGGAGTCGAAATGAGGAAGTAAGAAAAACGCATCAAGGACAAATGGAGGATCGATTGCCCTTGGCTCATGTCAAACTGCCGACGTGGTTTGCTGCTGCCTATCCGCGTGCCTGGAAAAATCTTATGGAGAATACAGAAAAGTTGACGACAGCATTTGACATGCATGAAACATTAAAAGATCTACTTGACCTTTCGCAATTGGCTGATCCAAGTACACACTATGAGCGACAAGCAAACAAAAGATTTCGAAGCCAACATGGTATAAGCTTGTTCATGAAGATACCCGATACGAGGGGATGCATTGGAGCAGGGATTCCTCAACATTGGTGTCTTTGCTACAAAAAGACACCAATTTTGACTAATAGCTTGCTCGTCAAATCAGCGGCACGCTTTGCTATCAGCAGCTTCAATCGGATTCTTAAACCCTATGAGACTATCTGTGAGCCTCTAAGACTGTTTAAAGTCACGCGAGCTCTCCAGTGGAAACCGGATGATATCGAGGGCGAGTCAGAGAAGATAGTTGAAGAGGAGGAATATAAAACGTCTACAATGATTCAAGTCGCTTTCATGACACTACCCGGGCACGGTTCTTTTGAGATTACTCTCGTGAATCATCCTGACTACAGCTTTAAGCTTACAGATGAAATCATACGTATGAACAGATATCAAGGACATGCGGATTGCATTCACCAAGAACTTAAAATTCTATGCTACTGCAAGCACTCCGCAAACACCCGTGGCAGCAAGGGAACACACTGACGCGAAAGAATACAAATGAAATAAATTGTGCGTGATCATGGTTGTAGCCATTATTATAATTAAATTTATGACAGAATGGTTCACATTTCATTTCGTCTATAAATCATTGCCAACATCTGGCAGTTTAAAATTATTCATTATTTTTCCTGAGAAATAAAGCCACGAAAAGAAATTAAGAGAGATGCATGCTCATTACAAATTCCACAAACTTTCTAAATCTTTAGCAAAATCCTATATATTTTGAATTATGTGCTTAGTTAGTAATGCCAAGATGATTGTGTAAGGATTTAGGGTTAAATATTGCTTACATCAATTATAAATATTGACTTCTTACATAAAATAATACATTACGGCAAAGCCCAAATTCAAACAATTTCTATTTTCCATAACTTTACCAGAGACAATCAATATTAAGCTCAAATGCCTAGAAATAAATAAGATGATTAATAGTAAACTGCAATATCGTAGTTTTCTAGGAGCCAAATTACGGCAAAGCCCAAATTCAAACAATTTCTATTTTCCATAACTTTACCAGAGACAATCAATATTAAACTCAAATGCGTAGAAATAAATAAGATGATTAATAGGAAACTGCAATATCGTAGTTTTCTAGGAGCCAAATAAATCTATTCATTTTATATGTTTTTGGTTCACTATTCTTGTTTAGTTTAGTTTTAACTTCCTTGTTGTCAATTGAATAAATTCAATTTTGCAGAGTTCGACTGTAAGAAAATAAAAATTCTTTCTGTTGAGATAGTAAAACAGTAGAGATATGACAAGCGAGGATCTCAGCAATTTATACCATCAATAAAATAGCCATTTACAATTTATTGTTTGTTTCTTACATCCTAGCCCCAGATTAACTACAGACTGTGTCTTTCTTTTAGCCTTTCTTTCTTGACAGAAAGTTACAAAGGAGGTTTCCAGTTCACTTCCATAAAAATCCATGGACATGTATACCAAGTTGTTTAAATGAAAAAAGTTGCTCGAAGGTGAACATAAACAACGCGCCTCAATTTTCAGCTACGTGTAATGTAAAGACTACTACATTCATTATCCAAACTCACAGAATAATGAAAATGTACATACGATTATTTTATAATGCAATTATACAACTACACAACTGCAAAGTGGAAATAAAAAGTAAATTACGAGCTCAATACACTAGATTTGACTTTTTAATTTTCACAGTTTTTTTTATACAAAAGTTATCCTTCAAGCCAAACACTCATTTGTCGCTCGCCTGGGTTAGAAGAAAAATGTACTAATACATAATATATCAAAATGTCAAATTGTTCGTTTTTTTGAGTGTTTTCTGTTAGATCAATAAAGTAAGATAAAACACGGTGTTGAAATTTTTAGAATCTACATTTATATAGTTAAAAACACTGGAGACATTTTTAAATACGAAGCAGGTCGCTCTCCGTATAAGTCATTGTGGAATGAGATTGAGAGAATGAGAATGGATATTTTACAGTCGTTTCTTGTTTATCAGAGGCTAGAAAATTTGTAAAAACTAGTTTTCTAACAGAGGCAGCTGCAACCACGAAGTGGAAGACATAAATTGAGATATATGACCAAGATTCCCACCACTACCACACGCCAACTACTAGTGCGTATTCCGTTATGCTTGCATTTCCCTAAAATTTGTGTAACACCTTTTTAGTTGTGTTTTTATTTTGTTTGCTTTCCCGTGAAATGGAGTTTGGCTCACTTGGCACCGCCAATAAAGCACTACAGGAAATACGTGTAAACAAACTAAAAGCGTTACTGCTCACAGGAGAGATCACCTACCCGAGATTTATTCGGGACAGAAAAAAGGGGGAAACAATGAGAAACGCAGAGATCAGAGTTTTCCTTTTATGAGATTTTGTTGCTACTTTCATTTAGTAGATGGAGAATGAAAAAGTTTTTGTATTTGTTGACACTAAGCAGTAAAAGCAGACTTTCACATATTTGTTTTGACCAGACATTGTGGTAAGAAATTTAGGAGTGAGCAACTTTCAGTGCCTTTTATCCCAAAAACAATAAAAGTACATTTTATTTTCCCCATTATTTCCTTTCACATTGTGTGACAAGTCTCTGTGAATATCAATTAAAGTAGAAGAGAAATTAGAGTTAATGGTCTCACTAACTCTTCAACATAAAAGCAAGCCTGCAAGTAGACAACGGAACGAGGTTTTAAAAGTTTACTTCAAAGAGTGGTCATTTGGTATTTTTCATTCGACGAAATAAGATAAAAGACGCCGGTCTACTTAAAATAATCGTAACATTTCGCTTTGTAACAACTTGAAGCAAGCACTTTGGAGTAACATTGGACAAATCTGAATTGCTGATGAATGATTCCTGGCAAAATAAGCTGTGCTAAATATTTTCTTGACAGGAAACACGTACATCGATACATCTCCATCCTATTTCTCCTTGAAAGTTGATCTTGCAGACGGAACGAGAGTAGATTTTGTTATTGCGTTCCCCATAAGTGTAATGCATAGCTAGCAAAACAGTTTTATGCAACATTAGTAATATCTCCCGTGAAAGCAATTTAAATGTTTTGAAAGTAATTCTTCACACGGGAAATACTTGATATTGACTAGTTCCACTCGGCTTTAGGAACATGCTGGCAGGTTGGTTGATCACCGATTTATTTACAGACTCCATTTTGAATTTCTTGCATTAATACACATGCAATTTAATAAATAGATATTAATGTGAACACATCTTAGTATGTTAATAAGAAAACCATACCATAACCAAACATTTCCCTCAATACTATAAAGACACTTAAAGTACATACTAGCTACTTGTGTAATTACACACAAAATTAAAAGCTCTAATCATATCAAGTCATTAAATCGTAAACAAATCTCCGATACGCACTCGCACAATGAACATCCATTAATTTGTGATGTTCAGAATATAAATTAAAGTAAAAGACGAAAAGAAATTGAGCAGCCTTTGTTTCTTTTCCTTTTACTGCATTGATTAAAAGTATACAAACGACTGTCTTTTTACATACCTTAAATTGGGTCTGATAGAAATTTTTACTTTCAAATTACGCAACTGACTATCGCATTTCAGATGATTTCAACTACCTATTGTGTGTCTTTTTAGTAAAACTGTGCTTTGAGTGCTTTCTGAGTAGTTATTCCACTTAAATTCTCCTGCCACCTTGAATAAATCCTTAAATGTCAAACGCGCTACGTATGTATATAATTAAATTCGACAAAGGACTGCATTTCAGTTTATTTGTAATAAATAGACTGTCGAAAAGTGCTTGTCGTGACCTCGACTACTTCTACAGGATAATTTTTCTTTTTCCCAAATTGGTTCAAAAGCGTATAATGCTAAATGTCAGCAAGTTTAAATAAAATTTTAAAATTCAAAGTACGGGAACGAGAAAGAAAACCGTGTCGAGTGAAGGATATATAAATAGGCTTAAACCAACCAAAATACGTAGTTACTTCCATGATTAAGGTATTTAGGTAGAGGTGCACAATTTGAAGAAGCTCATTTAAAAGTGCAAAGGAAAACTTGCGAACAAGATCAGAGAGAACGCAATAGAAAAATACAAGGATGGTTAGGCTTGGATGGTACACTACATATGTACAACTACAGAGTCACACAAGATTTCTTTTAAAATGAACTGAGAAACAGAAATCAACTTTTGTGAAGATTTAGTTACTCTCTCTTTTAGATACATACCACTAAGCCAAACAAAATATTTGTTAAAACTATACCGCGGATATGCCCAACAGGATAAAATAATTCTTAAGACTTATAGTTACAATCATACATGCAACGTATATTACATTTCAGAAGGCTCGTCGTTTCTTCTGGAAGACAGCAAGGGAAAGGGATTTCATTAGTTGTGGTGTATTGGCATTGGAAACGTCTAAATGAATGAGAAAATTCTTTGAGTAGGCCAGGATGGCGCACAACATTAACTAAGGTTAGCACAGTCGTAAAAAGGAGATTTTAACATGAATACCGTTACTTTGTACGGGATATATTTGTTGTCGGGGCTTGGTGAAATGCCTTCCCAGGCACATTCTACGTAGTAAATAATGATAAAAGAGAAGCGAGTGGAAAAAGGAAAAATCCAACCAAGAAGAAATACTGAAAAAGGGACCTGTGGAGCAATTCCTGTCCATCCAGGGATGAAACATGACACTCTAGAGACTTATAATAATGCACGCGTAGAGCCTTCTGTATGGAGATGTACCTAAACTAAACATGTGTGGTTGTTCTCGCTTCTCTGCTAGCACTTTTCAGCAGTTTCATGCCTCTGCATAATATATATTACTCCGTCTTTGCTAGGTGGTGATATAAATGAAGAGAAAGGAAAATGAGAAGAGGAAAGCCATGAAGAAGTTTAGCTTCTTTTTCTGATGTACCTAATAACGAAAAAGTAAAACAGTTCTAGCACTAGCACTGCACCAAAGCGACTTTCTATACAATATCTGTCTCTGAAAGTACTAGTTGGACATGAAACAAAATGTTTTGTCTTGTCCCGTTGTGGTAATAATGATAATATACAATGTCTTTTTACAACACACTTTTTCGTTCATTTGCTTGTTACGTAAGTTCCATTAATGTGGAGGTATAATTGGGATCGTGGTTGTTCTTGAAAGTTTACTAAATCGAGAAGTCCGACACTGGTCTTAATCTTCTGGATCTTAGATAGACCCAAACCAATCCTCGAGTGCTTTCAACTGAATGCAGTCGAAATGCAAACACGTAATTTTTCAGTAACACAACAGTATTGGTAAGAGTGCTTGGCAATGGACTGTAGTAGTTAGTGTACAAGATAATTCATTCAATTCTATTTTTTAAATGTAATTTCTGTGCCAGCGACATTTCAGATCGTATTATGCCGAACTGAAAGTGAGTTTAAACTCCAATTAAAACAAAACTAATCAACAAAAATATAAGCTTGAGATAGCTAAGAGCAGTTAAAAATTGTAAAAAGATGTTAAAATCTGGCCTGGTTCTTCGTTGACTTTTTTTCTTAGATAATTTGCTTGATCAGTAATATGTAATTTTTGTAGCTAAATAACACTAAATGGCAAAGGCAGAGTCTCACGCGAAAGATCTCTGAGAAAATCTAAGCAGAAAGTAAACAAATTTCTCCCTATGAACGAACTGGATTTTGAGTTGGGTTAATTAAACATTTTATTCTCTGCGGACTACGCAGTGTTCATACTCCATAAATATAATAATTAAATGCAAAGCCGGTGTGTGCTTAAGGGAGATTGGTTAATGAGTCAAAAACTGAATATTACGTGTCTGCAAGCAACATTGACTGTAGCAAAATGGTATAACTGCGGGCTTCTACTAAATAAAAACTTGTGCATCACGTTAGCAAAATACCTACACATGTACATATATGCTCAGTGCAGCAGTTCAATGACAGCAAGAACTGTAACAAGTCCCTTATTTGGGCAACCATTTTCTTATTGCTAAATATGCGTTGGCTCTCCCTTTCCGCTCTTCTCACCTTTAGAACGAAAGAAAGAATCGATGAACACAAAAAGTGAAAGCACAGAATAACTTTGAAAACAATGCTAAGCTTCAAACTGGGAATGCTGTACAAAATCTACTCCCTTATTTGCAATAACAATCACGTAACTAGTGTTATGGACATTAGGCAGAAAATTATTATGTTTCAGTGAGAAAGAGGAAGTGGAACACGAAGACAGAGGTGAGTTCGTGACCAGCAGCTTTTAAAAAGTATTAACAGTAATGAAAAGCTGTTGATAACAGCGCACATAACTAGAAGAACATTCAGCAAAGCACAAGAACCGAATAGCATCTAGGCTAGGCTGACATATAACAAAACCAGCTCACCACAAAAACAAAGTATCACAGAATTCCAACGTAAATGTATCAGGTTCACATTGCATGTGAGCAAAGAAATTACATACATAGGTTCTACAATATGCAGTTGTTCAGCAAAAAGCAGAACTGAAGTTTTATCCAATTCTCCAAGTAGAATATAAAACAGCTTTATCCATCCTACCCTCGCAGTAGCAGTAGCGATGGATGATGAAAGTTATAGTTATGTGTATGCATGAGTAACGAAACTGTTTGTCCGACTCATTTTCGGCAGCCCAGTTGACTCAAACAGAGGAGAACTGGCGAATAACCTACTTTCCCCTCTCGCACTTGTACTTGGAGGTAAGTCTGGTCACTTATAGATTAGGTAAGGCACGTAAGAGACAAAAGTTCATTGGAATCTGCAAGCCCAGTTTCCCTTAATATGAAAATAGCATTTCTTTACAGAAGATACTGCCACCATTCATTGCTGTTGCCATTGCTGTGCATTATTACTTTTATTTCTATTACTATTATAGTAGTATTCTTATTATGATTACGATAGGATTTCAGCATGGAGCTTTATGGATATGTTTTGGAAGGGTCCTGTTCCAGTCCAATAACAATGTTTTCTACAGAACTAAAAGATCTACAAAATACTGTCCGTTTGAAAGTATGTTCTACTATTTTGCATTGTATGGTTATCTTATTCATCCCATGCCATTTATTGATTGGACGAAAATCACTATAAAACATAGAATCCAAAGAGTTTCATTCATCTTCACTTATCGTATTGTTGAGTTAGGACTATTACAGAGGAAAGTTTTTTTCTAAAAGGGATATTATCAGTGGTTGATCGTTCGTGCGAATATTATATAAGTTTGTTTGAGAAACGTGTTTTCTCCATCAGAAGTACTGAACATGATATTTTCCCTCCTTTTTCTTCTGACTCTGATAAATTCCATCCTTCTAGTTATTTCTCCGCTATGCAACTTGGCGATTACAACTAACTTGAGCCAGTTTTCGAGCTCCATATGAGCTACCAGATGCACTGTTTTATTTCTATTCCCCTTGCGTTGTCGGAGTTGCAGTGAAAGAGTAACATTAAAAGGAAAATGAGATTTTCCAAGACCTGTTCGTCGCTTTTTTCTATTTCATCATAAGAAAACAAAGTTGGAGAGGGAAAGAAGAAGATGAAGGAGCAAAGAAAACATTTCAGAGGAGAGATAAAAAATGAAATCATTCAGAACTCACATTTTATGATGTTCTGCTTTCATAACAGTGTCCTCATTGCGGTGAGTGTGGCAAGCTTGGAAGCAAACGGCGGCTATGCATTTAAGATCAACGCTGGGAGGGTTCTGGTGTGTGAAATGTTCTATAAGAAATAGATCCCCTTAACGTATAATATTCCTTGCGCTGGCTGCTAAATGAAGGAATTACACCTTCGTGGAACATGCATGAGTAAGATGAAACAAAAGTTGGCAAAACTTTTACTTTTCTTTATGGAAAGAAAGAGAGGAAAGAGAAGAGTCTCCCAAAAGATAGTTTGAATGAAAGGCTTAGGTTCTTGGAAACTTTTGCCACTTTTTGCTTCCCTCGCACTTACTCTTTCGGAGAAGAAACGGAGAGCAATGCATATAACATTGATACGGTGTGATAACCCACAACATTAATACCTGTTCTTAAAGAAAACTTTAGTTATCTTATTTGGTTCACCTTTACGCTAACCTGTATAATGTAAACACCAAGCGATTGTGCTAGAGCAGACTTTCCTTGAAAATGCTACTACAAAATTAACTCTTATACAGCAATGTAATCTAAAGCTGCATAAAGTTAAAAGTAACCTTGCAGTTAGGGAAAATGTATAGAAAGCCGGAAAATGGCTAGGTGCAGTTTATAAATGCTCGGATTTAATTAACTTGGGTACCGGTTCGAAACTTTCAGGTTTCAAATCTATTTTTGCGTGTTCCACCGACAATTTCACATGGCAATTTCGAACAATGGAATGTGGTAATCTACTGTGACATGATTAATGAAATGACGAATGAGATGTGATGTCCTCCTGGATTTAATTTTCTTTCACCTGACACTGTCACAAGTGTCACATGTCACTTTCAAAGGATGGAACATGTCAGTGGAACGAATAAAACTAGCTTTAGAGGGTTCGGACTAGAGTTAATTAAATCCGGGGCATTTTAAAATTATGCCAAGCCATTTTCCGGCTTCTTTGTATATAACTTCAATAGTAAATAATATGCAATAACGAATACATAAAAGACTCGAATTCTTTCTTTGCATTTGAATTTTTTACGTTCTGTTTTAGCTAACTAGATGTAAGTTCCTAAGGTGAGTCCATCTAACCTTTTGAAAGATCAACATTACATTGCTCTTTGTTAGTTGGACACATTTTTATCATAACATTAACATAAATATTACATTCGACAATTTGACATATGCCTACTACTTCGTATTTGTCAGAAACAAAGCAGGAAATGAGGAATTGAGGATGAACATGAATTTAAAATGACATCGTATTTGGATGAAAAAACTGAAAAAAACCTTCCTCAGAAATGGATAGATCTCAGAGTCTCTCATAAAATTCTCTCTGATGGAAACACCTCATTGAGAATGATCTGACAGCCTTATAGTCGCTCATAGTGAATTCCCCAAAGATATAATGCTGATGACTTGATGATGATAGCGAACAGATTCTTTTGGAAATAAAGCGCGTCAAACAGGACTATCAGTGAATCACTAGCTCAACTAAAGCATTATTTTTCTCCCAAAACAGTATCAGACGCGTTTGTTGCAATGAAAGCTCCTTCTATAAAGATGCCTGATGCATATTACATCGTATGGAGATCGTATAACGCTTCTTATTATTTTTACCATCAAGATGAGATCTTCTTGAGCAGTATAAAATAATGAGATAATGGAAAAGAGAAAGTCGGAGAATGCATGTTTCCTATAAGAGTGAAAAGACACTGTCATTTCCTTAGCACTTTTTTCACAACCAAAATAGTATATTAAAATGACTTTTGTATTTGCTGACTTGTATAGCGTATAGTATATAAAACATCATTTTTCCCTTGTTAATCTAATACCCTAAGTAGATTACAGTTATCGTTATTGCACAGCCAAATTGAGAGCAGTATTATGTTGTGGTGAAATCAGCAGCTTCCGTCGTTTACACAAGTAACAATGAGAAAGTGAAAGTTACTTACTCATCTCATCTTCATCATAATGTTATCATTGCATTGCATTATATTATCCTCCAACGGAATCATAAAACCCTCATAAATGTATCTACAAAGTCTGCCTCTAAAAGTGAGAAAGAAAAGTATACATGGAAAAAAGAGAACAAATACCAATACATAATATATTATATCTGTATTATTATTATTAATGCTGTATACTTATTGTGGAGAGACCACGTCCACATTCCCTTAAGATTAAAATATAATACTAGATTGCTATTAATGTCACCATTCAGATTCAGCTCACATATGTAGGTATGTATTTCTTTTTATCGTATTTTACAAGCATCGCTTTCTCATCTACAACTCGATCTTCACTTTTAGTCGACAGTTGGTAATCTTCCCCAATCGTAAGAAGCTTTAGTATTGCTGTCTACTCGTTGTAGATTTCGTTCTAAAAATCTTGGAAATATTTAGTTGAATTGAATCCGCTCAAGGAAGGAAGAAATAACTGAAAGGTACGACAGGACAATATCAATTTCTAAATACGCCTGAACCAACTTCAACATAAGATCTACTTATTTATTACATCAAAATCCGCTATTACACGTTGACAAAAATCATCTTTTTTTACTCTGGCTGCCCAGCTGCGAAAAGATGGTCGTTGCATTTGATTCAATGTAAATGGGTACAAATCCAATTTCATTTATTACTTTTCGAAGTAAAAGATTAGACATGCCACGGCCATCCTCCTCTCCTCCTCTCTGAGAGACGATAATAGAAAATAAAATAGAATGAAATGACAGAATAAGAAGTCGAAGAACAGAAAGAGCCATTTTTTGTTTGCAGTTTCCTTTCATTGGAACTCACCATCATTTTTGCATGAAAAACTTTTTACTCGCGCGTGCTGTCCTTTTTTGGGGTCAGGCTTTCCAAAGAAAGGGCAAAGACGTCACAATACCTCCTTTGTTCGTTGTTATAATGCGATAGAGGTAAACTCAAAAGAGCAAAGGGATGTACATAAAGAAGTTGCACGAAATATATAAAAGTGGCATATATACATATGCCTTCATTTTCTCTTTCAACACAATTCTTTCCGTTGCTTAAGTTTTTTCTAACAAAACTTTTGAACTCTCTTTCTCAAGTAAGTTTTCGGAGAATAACATCTGGAGACTGTGACCCTGTCTGATTAAAATAAAATCCAAACAGTAATGATTACAATAACCTTCTGTACACTCATTTAGCTTTCTGGAAAAAAACCTAAAAAATGTTGACTAGTACAAAATTAAGACTAAGTAAGACTAAAAGCAACTACTTCGTAAGTAACGAATATTTTGGACAACTGGAAAAGTATGTTTTTCACAACAGTCCGCATTTCGAGGCCAATTTATTGTTCTACTTGCGAAATAAATTAGTTCAGGTGTTATTTCTCAAAATCACTTCTCAATTCTCAAGCGAAACTGCGTAGAACCCCACAAAAGAAACCATATTATTTGCCTGCTTAATTACCTGTGTAAACTACCTAAATGATAATTAAGAAAATGTCAATTATGGACAAGGTCATTTCAATTTCATTGAATGCTTTAAGGACTAACTCAAGAATTGCTTACACCAAGATCCAAGTTGGGTCCACCTCACAGCAAAAGTTCCTTTTATACTAAGAATCAAAAACATGACATGCCTACTGACTTTTTTATGTGGAAACTATAGGTCTACAGACAAGATTACTCAGCGCTTTTAATTTACTTGGAAAAGTAAAGTGTTCCAAAAAACGGAAGTAATACGTGAAATCAGCTGCTGTCGGATATCT